>JAPERH010001082.1:0-22028 GCA_030411535.1 Beauveria australis
ATAGATGCATATTCAAAATAGATTAGGTAATACCTAGAGAGATCCCAGTCAAGCAGCTATATATCCCCTAACGCGTCAACTAGAAGATTGCGAGGTGCAAGATTATAGTGAATAAGCATAAACGTTTTCGCTTATAGATCTAAGGACCCTTTTAAAGTTACATAATCGTAATTTGTTTTTTTATATTCATACTTAATAGATCTAAAATCTGCCTAGAAGGAGAGGAATTCCATAATAGATTTGACGGTCAATCTTACAGGTAGTCTAAACCGGTCATCGAGCCAGAACGACCTGCAAATGCCTATGATAGCGGATCCAGCAGCGTCCAAGGTAATCGATCGCATTAAAGATATAAAGCGGCGCAGCTAGAGGGCTATATGAAGAGATGCATACCAGCCTAGCCTAGGCTAAGCATCTTCTAGTGTCTAGCCCTCGATTTGCTGCATAACGAGATATTCCATATCCGGATACTAAACTGACCGTATAAGTTATGGTGTTCGTATACTAAGAGCTTACGCAATTCCAATCGTTTTTATTATATCGGCGAGGCAGTCCGGCCTATAGGACTTAGCGAGGAATCGGCTAGATAAAAACATAATCCCATTATTCGTATTTAGCCTTAGGCTCTGCGAGATAAGTTGTCTTATTTTAGTATCTATACTACATAGAACTATATCGTCCGGTGATTTATTTGTTATAACGATTGCGTTCAATAATATAGCTTCGGGAGACTGCCCTTGACAGTCGAGAATTATCGCAAGGCCGTCTTTAATGGGTGGCGCAGCACTCAAATAAAGCCAGGCTTTAGGTGGAGCTATAGCAGGCAGGGCAGATAGCTCTAACCAAAGGGGGTAAGTTACTATCATATATAAGGGATAATAACTATACGCTAAGAACTAGGCGTCTATGTTTCTTAGCGTAATAGTTATAAGCCTAGGAGGGAAACCCTAGCGGGGCTCTAAAGGCCCTAGTGCTAGAGGTTACCTATAACTTTTACTTAAATTACTATAACTAGATTATCTGTCTTAATAGTGTATTGACTGCCTAGAACCCTTAAACTGACCGGGAGGTCGTATATTTAACTCCCATAAAAACTAAAAACAACAACTGGTCTACGCTAGTCATGTTATAATTACTAGACACTAACTATAAGGGGGTATATTACATATGAGGGACAATAACTGTATGCTAAGAACCAGGCGTCTGTGTTTTTTGGCGTGACAATTACCTTAGTCTGCTTGTTGGCCTGCGTTGCTGCCCTCAGAATCCTCCTCTACCAACTTCCCACCATGTGGGCATTTGGCTACCGTTTCCCCTTTCAATGCCAGGCATTTCCCTCCAAAATGCCTCTAAAATACTCGACAGAGTACGAGGCCCGGAATAACTTGTGCGGGTTTGAAACCCAACTCTCCACCTCGGCCCAGATGCGACGCAGGCCCTCTTCGCCATGCTCGGCTTGGAGTTTGGCATAGCTGCACGCTCCATCCATGCCGAGCACCTTCATCGCCCGATAGCCGCCGTCGCGGACGTACAGGCTTTTCGAAAGCTTCGCGCCACTCCAGTCGACCACGAGTGGTGCATAGAGGATGTGCGGCGTACGGCCTGAACCGAGCCTGGTCGAGCGTGACCACTCCGCGAGAGGGCGGTACAGGAAAAATTCCTGGTAGGTGCCTGCGTAGTCCGATCCGGTGATGCGGACGTGGTGTATAGCATCGTCGAGGATGTGACTCATGGAGCGAATCAGATTTCGTGTCGGCGCATTTGCCTCCACGCGAGCGACCTCAGAGGCCTCGCTGAGACGGATGACATGTTTTCCATGGTGTGGGCAGTGAAACGCGATGCTTTCAGCCGTGTATTCGTTCAATCGGCCGTGCTTCTCGGCTAAGCCGCAGCCTAAGACGGGACACGCAGCACGAAGGGCGAGCGCATTATATTTTGGCGAAAGTTGCGATGCAAGTCGACCGCGATTCTCAATCACCCATGCCAAGATGCCAGGCACTGCGGGATGCGAGAATAAGTCCGACTGGAACCGAATCCGAAAAGGGACGCCTGACCACTGCGACATCCTGCGAAGAGCGTCTTGATAGTCACCCATGTATGTAGACAAGGCGCCAGCAACCTCTCTGTACGATCGCTGATAGGTGATTCCCGCTACCTCCGACACACTCGTGATAACAGGCGCCGTATCAACAAACGTAATCTCAACGACGACATTCTGCGACGATTTGCTCTGCGCAACAGCGTCGAGCCGATCACGTACCGCCCTGGCGATCAAGAATGCGTAGCAGAAGACGATCAAGGTGCCCAGATGCGGCGAGTTGTTGGGCTGCGCACCTGCGTGTATGACTATTGGACAAGTGGGAACGGGCGTCTCGAGAGAAGGCGTGTCGCTTGACGAAGAGGCTTCCCTGGGCTTCATGGCCTCTTCGTCTTGGGCAAGTGCCCGCAGGAGAGGACCGACCAGATCCTTCTGGAACGCGTATGAGCCACCGCCCAATGGGTAATGAGTTTTACCGTCGTGAAAAGCCGCATACAGCCGGTCTGTTGGATTGACGACTGACACGAGGGCTTGAACGGCGGTGAGGATTTGCGCTTCGAAGCCATCACCACTACTAGTTGCTCCATCTTTGTCGTTGGAAATCGTGAGAGACTTGACAAGCTCGATCAAGTCTTGCGCGGCCGCTTCGCAGCGACTGTGGACAGCAGGCATGGTTGCGGACTTATGCAGTAGTGGTTCGCGATGGATGATCTTGGTCGGAAAAAAGGAGGGCGCTCGTCTCGATTTATGCATTTCTCGTGATTCTGTTTGCCATTCAGGGATGATCCAAGTGTCGCTGTTCACTGACAGGTGAGTCAGCAGCTTCCCGGTCGCTTCGTTTCCCAAACGGAAGGTACACTGCGTAATGTCAAGTGGTCGGGTTCATGCTTTTGCAGGGAAATTGCGCGACGCAGTGACACCATGATTGCCAGTTCTTTGAGAATTAACAAATTAGGGTGATTGCTGCCCCAATCCTCAATAAGCACCCGACACAGCTATCGGTCGCAATATTATCGTCGCGATTCGAGCCTTGGTCATGGGCCACGACCAGGAACGGGCAACAGTGATTTATCAAACTGCTGTAGAGGTCCGCAATACAGCCCGAATACTATTCATCGCCTTTAGAAGGAAAACTTGTTTACGACGAGAGTTTGCATTACTGCTTTGCGCAGCTTTCGATACAGCCAAATGACGTAGCAGACACGAGGCGATTCAGAATTCAGCGGGCGACAGTTACCATGGCATACTATCTAAGTCTGTTTAAGAAAATTCTTAGTGGCTCACTCCGGCATGCTGTAGTTACATGAATCGTCGGAGTACCCCAAAACCTAGACAGTGGTGGCTTGGTGTTGCATTGTGAGGTTGAATGACGATGGATCGACGCTGTTCGACCTTGCCGCATCCCACCTACATACTTAGGCCGAATGTAAGCACGAATAGCTGGCACTTGACGACGTATGTAGAGCGTGCGCTCGGACCGCTTCGCCGAACAATTATATACAGGTAGATATGTAAGAATCGGTGGTTAAAAACTGCTTGTTGTACGGGGAACTGGTGGTGTCTTCCACGCCGTCAGAGTGCGCCAGCATGAATCCTATGTGCACGGGCAAGTCAACATGTTCGTACACCACTCGATACTGCACTTTCAATATCAATCAAGTGAGCATCCGTAAATGACTATCCCTTGGTCCCCAAGATTGGCAATGAACTGGCACTGGCAGAGGCGGCCATTTAAACGCACCCTCTGGCATGGGCAAGAGCCCAAGTCAGATACAGATGACAGGGTCCAATTTGCCCAGTAAGGCCCTGACTCCGAGCGTGACTCTCAGTCTCAGGAATTATCTGTGAGGGTACAAGTTATGGGTGGAGACAGCGGCTTTGTACACTCTCTGATCACGGCCAGAGAGTAACTCCCGCCTAACTTAGGCCATGCTTTCGAGAAACTGATTCTCATGCCTAGATGCTAAGTTTTTTTCCAGAGGCTGTGAGTGAGCCAGAAGGTACAAGTTGTTAGCCCACATAGTGGAGGAATCACCAATGTACCGTTCCACCAGATCGTAACCCCTGGCTGTCATGATCTGGCTGTAACTCCTGTGAGTGACTAACTCACCAGATTTTGCAGGAGCTGTGAGTCAGAAGAGAATAGGCAGAAAAGCGCTGATCTTTGCCCTATATAGGAAGGCCAATTATTCTTAGGCCCCGATCGCGAGTTTTTTAAAGTCTTGTCTTAGCCCATAAAAAAACCATAGGAGGTCGCCAAGAGTACCTGCGCCGACTAATTCCTATAGCATAGGTACTGACTAGTGCCCTAGTTAGTCTTTATTTTCTTTTACTTATCTTATTCTTTAAAATATGACCTTATATTAACATTTTATCTTCATTTTTCCTTACCAGAACCTTACTTATAGAGTAGTATCAGGGTAAGTGGCTAGTAGGTAGGGGTAGAGAAAAGAACATGTATTTAGAAAATTCTAAATTGTTAATACCAAAACTATCTAACTAGAAAGCTTCCCTTCTAGGCCTAACGCCTTTTTAAAGCCCCGACTAAGACTAAGAATCAGAACGCAAAAAAACTCGCGATCACGGCCTTATGACCCCCCTGCTTAGCTTAGTACTTCGAAAATAATCCTGTCCAGAATTTGTGCAAATGTTACTAGGGTCTTAGTGGCGATCCCTACAAAGTCTGGTAAGGCGTCCTTTTTATGCAGACGCGACTCACTCACAGTCTACAGCGTCTAGGAAAAAAAACTCAGCATCTGGGTATAACAGATTTACCTGAAGGCTGCTTTTTATAATGTAAGATTTAGATCCTATCACATAGTGCTAAACCTTTTATAGCTTAGCGCCACACTAGTAGCTAGCGCCGCATTAGCATAACGCTAAGAAAAGTTTTAAGCTAATCAGAGGCCAGGACCCCTAAAGCAACTACAACACCATAGCCTAATTTTCGTGATTTTGACTCTGTGCCCCTATTTCTCCTATCAACATCAACAGAAACACATCAACAGAAACAGAAACACTCAATACACTCACTTCCCGCGATTCAAGCGAGCCGAACCCGAAACTAGTGCGCCAGGCACAGATAACGCCGAGCCAGCGCCAACAGCTACCTCCTGCCTCGAGAGCCTCGCTAGCGCGCCAGAGGCTCCGTTAGCTGTCTCAACAGCCGCCGCTTCTTTAATTCTATCACGAGCCTCCGCTAAACCGTGAAAAAAATCATAATACAGACACAGGCTTATTCTAATCCATGTACGATCCCCTGCAAAATTATATGGGGACCTTACATGGGTGTTCCTAATTCACTATAGGCTATGTGATAAGATTTAAATCGTACTTTGCAAAAAGCAGCTTTCGATTTACCTCGCCAGATGGCGCCACGAACTTCTCCCAAGCCAGCTGTCTCTGGCAAGCAGACTACTCTCGGGCCTCATCTGATCAGAAGCGGCAGCGCAAAGTCGACACCCTCCGCCGGTGCGACCGCCCGCAAACAGCGCTCAGCAGCCACGCAAGACGCGTCGGACGGTCGCGTCGAGACCGACGTTCTCCTCGCCATCTTGCCCGTACACCTCCGAAACATTGCCAGCAGGCAGAAGAACCACGAGTACCGAAAGTACCGGTTGCAAGATGGCGTTGAGCGGCTGTGGTTCTACGAGACGCGCGGCACCAAAGAGGATCCGGGCCGCGCCGCCATCACGTATGATCCGGTTTTTTTTTTTTTAACAAGGCTTCTTATCTGCCTTGCCACACAACGCTAAATTGCTTCTAGTCACATCGCGACCATTCCCCCCACTACCCGCCACACGCCCGGTAACGTGCCGGAGGAGCCAGAGGGCATCGGGAACGCCGACTTCAACGCGGGCCTGAAAAAGTCCAAGTACGGGTATCCGATCCTGGGAATGCACAAGCTCGTTAAGCCCGTCACACTGGAGGAGATGAAGACGTCATGGGGCCTGTCGGCCCCGATGGGCTGGAGCTACGTGAGGAGGGGCCTCTGGCAGAGTCAATGGGGCGACGAGGAGGGGCGGGAGGAGCGCCTGAAGCAGTTATTTTGATGGGGATGGGGAGGGACTATTAGGCTCGCTAGAATAATGAATCCTGCTATCAATTCAAGCATAACAAAATCTAGCTTCAATGAGGAGCAGTACACAACAACAATACGAGGCACGACATGAAGGCGCTACTCTCACGGAAACGGAATGGCGTCCCATCGTATGCGTCGCAGGTGGCGATCGGAGTGCTCGATGTAATTTCGCGTACAGCCAGCGCCTGTTGTCTATCAGGATGATCGTGCCGGACGGGCGGTCCTTCGCTGTCAAGTGCGTAGTCGACCTGGCCGCGAGGCTCTCCGCGCCCCCAGCACCACCGGGCAGGCCGTCCAGCTCGCGCAACGCGCCGTCAGCCCCCGCCGTCAGCGGCTCTAGCAAGTCCCGCCGATACCTCATCACGCTCGCGCCACCCTCTGCGGCCGCCACGACGTTGCTGACGATGCTCGCTTGGTTCGGGTCCTTGACGAACTCCGGCGGGACCGTAATCGTAAACTCGTCGCGTGCGAGCGCCCAGCTGCTCAATGTTTATCGCGGAGAGGATGCCGCCGGCGCGGCGGTCGTGCTGCAGCACGTGCAGGCCGAAGAAGTAAGTATCCCTGACTCGTGTATGTGGTGTGGGATTAGCGTCGCGACGTGAAATTAGAGTACTTCGTGTTATTAGTGGAAAACGCTATAGTGGAAAACGGTGTGTGCATTACGGTGTTGTCTGTATTAAACTGTTTATAGAACGGAAGATGCATGCGCGCCGAGTTTCAGTGTGGTGGGCGACTCGGTCGAAAGGCTTCAGAAAATGGGGCACACTACTCTGAAAAGCACAGTCGCGACGGCTTGGGAGGGAGGACAACGGACTGTGGAAGAGATCTTGACGGGACGTGGGCCTTTCTACTGCCTATGGCCGTATGTATCAGCGTTGTGCTACTTTAGTTCTATAACTCTTTGAGGATTTCGTGAAAGCCTTGATCATGGGTTTGCGACTCTACTGTGTACAGGCTGTTGACAGTGGTTCGCATCGAGTTTCGTTGGCCTTTTAAGAAAGCGAGGCGCGAGTTCCTAAGAATGTGTTCACGGGCTTCGGTGCGAACGACCTAGATGAAGAGCAGAACCTATCTCCTGGCCAGTGGCCACGCGTAGAGGGGAATGACGAAAACAAGTCTGAAACACGAAAGAAAAGGAGAGATGTTAAGAGCAGGATGAAGCACATTAGGGCTCGCCTTGCTCAGGCTACGATGGCAGACAAAACAGTAGTTGCCAAGCAATTCAAATATTAATTGTTGTTTATCGTATATTCCTCTTCACTGAAAACCCGTGACGCTGTCCAACGCGCCAAACCGAGGCTAGTGTGGGCAAATAGATACTGAAGACCGACGACCATGAGTTGCGGAAGCACCAGCAGCTTACAGTACACCATGTTTCCTCTTACCACGCGTCGCAAGCAATTGCGAAATAAATCATGACAGAAAACGTGTTGACAACTTCCCCAGCCTGCCGAGTCCTGCCGTGACACCTGCTTGTTGTGTAAGAAACATAATACAGACCGGTTTCACAGCCAACGTGGCTAAACAACCAGATGGCTAGGAGAATTGTGGCGCAATTCAAACCATTAGACTCCCAATACACTTTGTGTGTAGCTCAAAGAGTAGACCGAGACTGCTAAGCCCCAACAGCCCCAGAGTTGACAGCTGTTTCTAGATCACTATAATGCAAAGTGATTTCTCGCTGCACAATAAAGGTCAGAGCGTGCCACATATCGATTGCTGTGAGACAAAAACTTACTCTCTCCTTTTGCCAGTGGCTGGCATCCCAGACAATGTACCATCCTCTTTCATGACTCGGGCCGAGCATCTGAGGGGCCATTTGCTCGTCTTTGGTGAGCCAGATCTGCAGTTTTCTGTGCCAACGCCAGTTACGCCCATGCCTGATGAACAACGATTAGCATATTTACTGCATAAAGGGGGATAAATTGCGTACAATTCCTGTGCTGCCATTTGCTGCTTGATGTCGGCGGGACAGCTGTAAAATATCCAGAATAATGTCTCCTCATTGAAACTGGCAGTCTTGGTCTCAATAGCTTGAACGTTGGTAACATTGTAGCAATCAGGAAGACGAAATTTACTGGCGTGAACTGTCGGTTTCGGCAGGTTATCGTCAAACAACGAATAAACCTGAGTCGAAATCGGGCTAGGGGTTTCAAATTAGTATGGCGAAGGTGAAATGTGAGGTTTTCGTCTTACTCCGGTGATTGGATATCAAGGCCCAGCGAGTTTGGGTCCATTCCAACGACCAATGCATGGTAGTCGGGATAATTGTTCATGAGGGTTCGCATACCCTTAAGCCCCCATTTATCGGCATCGGGCATTCCAGCAAGAGGATCTACAGGGCCTTGCGCTTCGTCTCCTTTGATCTTGTTGATGAGGCTATCCTGTAACGACAGGCCCGGTGAGCCTCCTCCATTACCAATGTTTGCGAGCTGTTTGCTCAAGCGATCAGCTTGCCGTGAACGACTGTCGTCCTCTGGTAGCTGTGCCGAAGAACCTGGAAATGATGATCAGTCAAAGTAAAATAATAAATGACTAGAATTGGGCATATGGGTACCTGCACCAATTGCCGAAACCTGCGATCTTGGCTCATTGGCTCTGTTATTTGCCGACAGTGCATTCAGTAAGCCGTTCCCTCTGTTACCTGTCAGCCCTGGAGAGGCGCTTTGCGCACTGATCCCCAGCGATGACATTAAGCTGGCACTCCTCTCTTCACCATTAACGGTCCTGTTTAGAGGCGGGAAGTCATCCACACTACTCGGCGTGACCTGCTGTCCTGGTTGATTTCCGAAACGTAGAGAGCCGTGATTTGCCGTCGATCTCGGGTTTGAGTTGTAAAACTCTTCTTGGCCCGTATGTTGAGATGATACAGGAGTTGGTTGGTTTCGTTGCACGGGTGCGCTCACGTTCCTTGAACCAGCCGTCGACCACATCGAGGCTTGCGAAGGATTGCCGAGTTGGGAGTTGTTCGATAAAGATGGAAATTCGCTATAGGATTGAGTTAGCATCACGACGTTCACGAGCTCAAGGTCAGACAAAATCCGCGCATGCGAGAGCAATGATTACTCATTACCCTTTGACCACATCAGCGTAAGCCAGCCGGTCTGGCGACGGGCCATGTGCAGGCACCATAATTTTCATACGGTATCGCTGTGATCGCTCGAAAGGCAGGTAGGTGTATCAATGCTTGAAGGGACAGGACGATTCGGTGAAAAGGGTACGAGCATGTAGGAGCAGAATGGAAAGAACATACGATAAGTCGAGGGGTGCTGCCTGCTGCGATCCTCCTAAGCTTTGGGCAAAGCTGATACCTCCCCCCAGTTGCCGATTTGGAGTCTGAAAGCCTCCGTTGCTGTTATTCCCCATAGGTACAGCTCCGCTAAAGGCCCAGCCGGAGTTGCTATTTCCTGACGCTGCACAGTGGTCAATTACTCAGTACATGGCAGTTGCGGAGTCTGGCATCGTCAAATAGGTACCGTACCTAGCTTTCCGTTCGGTAATCGACTCGAAACAGCACGATTTTGCTGCTGCTGGGGTTGCTGTTGTTGGCCTCCGAAGTTGCCTGGCATCCCTCGGAGTGTTTGCGGTACGCCGCCACCTGTGCTCGCCACGTTAGCAACAGACGTGAGCTGGTGTGTCGCTGAGCGAGTTTCAAAAAACAGCCTGCGATCCCTTCCGTGGTGGCCCGGTAAATCCAGCATCTACGCTTTGCGTACTGGATGGCGGCTCTTGCGCAAGGCTCGCGGCCAACACTACCGAGGAGCACAAGGTCGGGTAGCGCGATGGCTATAATGGGCAGCATCATGCCATCACAGAAGCGCTCGGATCCATTTCTTCTGTGTATTCCCTTCCAAGGCAGAATCGAGTCGGATATGCACAAACGGTCGCGTCGCAAGAACTCGAGGATGGAAGGAGGCGAAACCTACCTGGTCGATTCATGATTAACTTTGGCGCGCAGGGTTTTGATCAAGCGGTTTCGCAAGTCGTAGTCGTCACAGATTGCTGCGCAAGTAATTAATCACGGTCGCGAACTTGAGCTGAGATTTCACAAGTCAGCAGCGTATGTGTCGATCGTGTTTGCTTTGGCGCTGCGTCCGACGAGCCCTGGCGCATCGTAAATGCTGTCCGGATTGAAGTGGGCCCGCTCCAACATGAAGAGCTGGGCCAATCATGAGACTGGAAATGGGGACGTCGCAGACGACTATTACTTTTGGTCGAGCGCCACGTCGCGGTGCAGTGGTCTATTGGTTCAGTAGCACACTTACGCGAATCTATTATACACATTGGGATACAAAGTTAATCTACCTAAGTTTTGAGTTGATAATGTCGAGTTTTTGTCGTTCAGTGAACCAGGCTCCTGAAGCTCTGCTCAAAATCTACCCCAGCCACGTGCCTACCGATAAAGATGATCTTCCCGGAAGCGGGAGTGGGTTCATCATTTGTTGGAGCATCAATCAGCTCAAAAATCTCCCGTACGCCTTGTAAAATCTTTATCTCGCCGTTGTCGAATATCAGCCGGCCTTTGCAGCGGTGAATTTCGAATTCCCGAGCTTCGTCGGTACCAGGGAGCTCATTCTCCCACAGCACTTGCCTGAGCCACTTGTCAACTTGCTCAAGCTGGGTCGGCTTCAGCGTGTCTACTGGGATTGTAATGGTCGATAGGTTCTGAGAGGGTCAGTCCATGTCGTACAGTCGCGCACTTCATAACTATGATGCAAATGCAAAAAATTGAACTCACGGGATCCAGGTGGCTGTGCGCGTTCGTTTTCGGCTCCGGTTCGTTAAATTGATCGTAGGCGTGCAAGTCAAGCAGGAATCCTTCCAACTTCGGTACAACGCTCTTTTCCGTGACATGGATCTTGGCCAGGCCGTTTATAGACTGTATTCGGTCCTTTACGCTTTGGAGCTCTTCTTTGGTGACTAAATCTGCCTTGTTAATGACAATGACATCTGCATGCGAGATTTGGACGTGGGCGGTAGTCATGACAGGGCCGTGTCCATCATGGTCGTGGCCTTCAACCTTGCCGCTGGGGTCGTCTAGGCTTTTCAGGATGTTTTTTGCATCTACAAGCGTCACAATGCCATCAAGATAGATTGTACTACCGAGGCCGTCGTCGACCCAGAAGAGAGGGGCAAGGTTGCCGGGGTCAGCCAAGCCCGTTGTCTCTAGCAAAATGTAGTCAAATGCGCCCTTCTTCGCCATCAGTGACTCGATTGCGTTGACACCCGTGTCTCTGGTTGAATTAGTTTTTCGTTGCGCTAACTGAAGAAAGTTCGAAAGCTCACTTGACTGAGCAACAGATGCAGCCATTGCCAACTTCTAGCCACTCTTCCACTTTTTCGTCGCCTTTGTTGACGGTAAGTGACTTTTCAATATCCAACGCTAAATCGGGTCAGTAGAGTTTCCAGTTGATTACCCAAACTTTATCTCACAATCTCCGAATTCTGTTGCAGAGACGAGTCAGTTCATATTGCAAGCCATCGACTTCTGGCGTCGTACCATTCATAATCACGGCAATTTTCTTGCCATGTTGTGCCGTAAGAATGTAGTTCAACAATGTTGTTTTTCCAGCTCCGAGATAGCCTGAGTGTTGTTAGAGGCCATTCAAGTGCTCGTTGTAGCAGCTCGGCTCCGGGCCATACCAGTGACAATTGTAATGGGCACTTTGACAACGATTTCCACCACCTCCTCCAATCCCGCAGTATCAACAAGCTCCGGAGGAGCGTCATCGTCGAAATCCATGGCGTCTTCTCTAATTCCAGCTGAATAGCGTTCCAGCAGTGCCCAGTTGCCAAGATTTAATGGTCAAAGAAAGGCGTTTCGCGCAAAGTTGTAAATGCCGCCCACTGTATTCCCTACTATTCATGTCAAGGGTAGTTTGGAGTCTAGCTTGAAAATGCTGATGATGTAACCGCGGCCGAAGACCAGCCACAGGTGCCCACAGGCACGACTGTGGCGAGTGTGTTGCATGCATGCATTTATCGAGCTTCAACCGCCGAATTATGCAACTAGCGAATTCGCAAGACTGAGCTCACATCAGGAGAGTCTACATGCGCAAGCAACCGCGTTTCCTGTACTATTGAAAGCTGAGCCTACCCGAACTGCATAAGCTGCCCATTATCCGTGATGGCGCTAGCACCCAGCTCGCCGAGGCTGCCCAGCCCTCCGCCGGCTGCCGAAATCCAAATGACACCTAATTCACCGTCTGGAGGTCCCGCTGCGACACTCGAGACGACACAGATGGAGCAGTCTCTTCTGGACGCCAACTCAAAACGAAGGATACATCCAGGAACAAAGGCTGCTGATATGGCGGCTGGACCGCCCCTTGTGCCTCTAAGCGAGGTAAATTCGTGCCTACCGACCCCTATGCGGCCGTTTAAACGCGGCCATTCTTGAAGAGTCGCTAACGGGCTGCACGACTACAGCTGGAATCAGCATTCTCGCTGCAAGAGCACCTGGCTGCTCTACATTACAATCTCACAGCGCAGGGCACTCGAGCACTGACGCGGGCCACAGCTCACCAAATTGCACAACCTCCGGCCGGCATCGATCGAACGCTGTGGCTCTACGAACTTTGCCGATTCCTCATCTCACAATGCAACGCCCTCATTGTCGGCTTTTTGTTCGACACACCGCCATGTAGTGCTGCAACCTGCCCAGAGATGCGCGCATCCGAGTGGCAGTTTCTCTGTGCTGTGCATGAACAGCCCAAGAGCTGCTGTGCAATCGACTACTGCTGCCATACTCTCGACTGGGCTGCAAACGTGGTATCAGATCAAAACATTTTCCCGAGCCGCTTTATGATATTGAACGACGCGCAAAGCAAACATGTCGGCCTCAAGAATCTAGTCAATGTTTTTCGTCGTTTGCACCGCATCTTTGCGCACGCATGGTTCCAGCATCGCAGCGTGTTTTGGGCTGTGGAAGGGCAGAGCGGGCTGTATGTCTTCTTCAAGACAGTTTGCGATCTATATGACTTGCTACCGGCAGAGAATTACAAGCTTCCGCCCGAAGCAGAGGGTCTCGAAGCACCAGAGTCCGACCTCGAGCTGTCTGCGAATAAATTAGGGACTGCGACAATTCCGTCAAGAACCTATTCGAGAATCTTGAAGCCAAGCTCACCACCGCAGGAAACTGCCGGCGGTGCAGCCAGTCCCGAAGATAGCATGCAGCCACATGACCGAACCACGACGAGGCGGCATATTAGAAGTAGCCCTTCGACCGGCAGCGCCGTGATGACTGTCATGGAGACGGACGAGGAGGAGCAGGACTCGATTACGCGAGGACTGGATGGCATGCACCTAGGTATCCCATCGCCGCCCAATATGTCACGGTTTGCAGACGAACCTGAGGCTGCAGAAGTACCCGTCGTCGTGAATGTGGAGGCATCGGATAGCACATCAACGGCGCATCTCGGCGAAACAAGCAAGGCTGACGATAAGCTTGAGGATGCTAACAAGACGGGCGCAAAATGGGCCACTGAGGAAGAGGCAAAATCAGGGCCGGCAGTTGATGAAAAGAGCGCTACAGTGGTCGAGCCTGCAGCCGAGGACCCGTCCACCATGCCAGCGGCACCAGACGCGCCCTCGTCTCCAGACCCTTCAGCACAACCAAAGGCAGAGGAGATGAGCACGGACGCTATATCTGCTGACCAGGACAGGCCAGCGACAGGCGATTCGGTGACAAGCGAACCAAACGGGCCAGACCGCGAGGCTACTAGTGATGCCGATCATTCTCCGAGCAGTGGCAGCGAAACCACTCCTGCGACATCGTCCGCAACTACCACGGCATCATCTGTCACGGATTCGTCAATGGAAGAAGCAGCAAAAGAAGACCAGTAATACGCACTATTGTATTCTACTGAAGCAACCCGCGATTCTTGAGCCCTCTCCTCACAAAACATCAATGATTGCTACACTCATACAATAACCTTTCAGCCAATGCGCAAGAAACGGTATTTTTATTCCCGTGGAGGGTGCATCCCTATAACGATTCACCAACTATAAATCTCCCGTGTCGTTTATGTGGTGTTTATGCCGTGTCCCATGTTCTATGAGACTGGGCAATTGGAAATGAGCCAGTTAGGGCGGCGCCACTCATCAGCCACTTTTCACCTCGACCTATCTCGCAATGCCGATTACTCACCCATGGCCCATCGCACCTCCTTCTGTACTGGTAATTTTGTACATGGACGCTCATATTCGCTCCGCCCATGTCGCCGACTGGGGGGATGGGGGGGCTTCCGACTGCTGGACAGCTCCCAGTTGGGTTGGACGGGCCCGAGCTGTCAATGATTGTTTGGCGCGCTCCACGTTCGGCTGTCGACTTTGCACCAATCCAGCGATCGAGACTCGACACTTTGCCCGCACACGCCCCGTACCCATCCCTGTTTCGGGGGCTTTTTTTTTTAAATCCCCTGGGTCTACTCGCAAGCCTCTTCTCCACAAGTCTCACAGCCCGATGTTGCGAACCGAAATAGCGTTGCCATTGATTTTTCTTCCTCGTGTGTTCGCATCCCTGGCGCTTTTCCTTTAGATTATCCGTCGTGTGGTCGTTAGCATTTTTCTCCCGATGGCTCAAGAGCGGGTGTGTATATAGAAGGGGAACAAAGGCAGGGCAGGTTCGTCTTTGCGAGTAGGTCCCGTCCGAGACGCTGGTGGTGGTGGTGCCTCACGGCAGCATCTCCAGACTCTGATTATCTATTGCAAGACAGAGAAACAGGGAGTGGCCAGCTTTTTCTTGTCGTCCAATATGCTGGTTGCTGTATATATTGACTTTGATTGATTGTTTTCCGTCCCAGTGCCGCCTAGTAGAGTTGCGTCACCGGAACTAGATCATATAATCCTCGAACAATGACTACCGCTCTCATATGTGCTCATACCCGCAGGCTATGCAATGCGCTACCTAATCCTTTCCGCCAGTAGACTGATATATGTCTAATGAATCACCAAAATATATGCATTCCTTTTCCACCACACGTCGCTGCCGCTTTATTGTTCCATTGCAGCTCCAAAACCGAGCTTGTCAAACAGTTTCCCCATCACTTGAACATAGTCTAGCTGCGCATCGGCTGCTGCATTATGCCGTTCATCCGCAAAGTTGCGAATACTTTGCAGCATCGGGCTGAATCCTTCGTCGTCAGGTAGCCACCACCGTGCCGCGTTGTCATCACGGAACAGTTCTGCTATTTTCGACCGAAATGGGAGAGTCTGGATCGACCTGTTTCATGATTTTCGTTCAAGTGTCAGCGTTGACTCCCCGAACAAAGGACACTACGTGTATTGAACCGCCAAGCCACAATAGTCCTAGTCGACCGTTGCACAATGTGCAGTCACATACCCCATAGTTTCCAGAAGCGCAAACTTTCGCCACAACCACACGCGATGGCGCGTATCCCGAGGGAGGAAAAAAGACACGAGTGCCAGAAACACCCCGAGGCCTGAAACAACACCCTTTGGAGTTGCAGGCCAGTATCCCAAAGCTTCGAACAATTGGCATACGGCATAGCTGTGAAGTAGTAAATCCGCCATAAGCTTCTCGCGAGGAATCGTCTTGGCCAGCGACTTGTGCAATATGATTAGCGAGTGCCATTCCACCAATACGATAGTCGAGCTGAGAAGAGGGGGATGAAAGAGCACCCCCGGCTCGCATGAATCCACGATATCGTCTGCATCTGGCGCCGGCCGCCACGAATAATCGCAAACAGCGTAGTCTGGCGCCGTTAGCGACGAGTCCCACGTGTCTCTCCAACGCATCAGTTGAATTGCGAGTTGCTCGTGCTCTTCGGAAAATTTCGACTCCAGCATCTCTCCGTCTGCAGCATGCGAGAATAAGACAGACATGTCGTATCTGATAATGTGGAGTCGTATCAGACGCTCTTCGGCTCGCCATCGTATTTCATTCGGCTCCTGCTTGATTTTCTCTCCGTAATATGCGGCGGCATCGGATAGCCAGTCTCGCGAGAGCTTCGACCGTGTCAATCGGAGAAAGGAAATGCCAGCATCGAACCGAGAATACCACGTTAGACAAATCTGGCCAATCCGTGTCTTCAGGATTGTTTGGGGCGTGAACAGTTTCGTTAACAGCTCCAAAGCCGCTCTTTGATGACCCATCAAATTGATCCAGTCACCCAGGTATTCCTGTATGGAAACATGTTAGGAAATATTAATCAAACAGTAATGGCACCGAGTAAACAAAATTGCCCGACAAACCTCTATTGTTGCTAGTTGTAGAATACTGAGGAGCGTAGGGAGATTATGCGTCTGTTGCTCTTTTAAGCACTCCAGAAGTAGCGTGATACTGCGGTTGTAATAAAGTAAGAAGTCTCCAAGCTTTCCGTCTGGTTGTTCGGTGCTTCGCAAGTAAGAAGAGAACGCGACCACCGTATTCAGCAACAGCCGATTCTTGGATGCCTCTATAATCATACCACGAACAAAGAAGTTGTCTGTGTCGTTGGTAAGAGAATAGTGATGAGCAGTCACGTTCTCATAGAGATACTGCAAGTGAACTTGGTAGTCGTTGGGCAGATTGGACAAATTTTGATCTCCCGTCAGAAGCGAGTGAAAATCGGGTTGTTGGTGACCGGGAAGAAGTTGGTCTACCGGAGTCGCTGTAGCGGACGACGGTGACAGACTGTAGTTTCCATGTGAATTGCGATCCGATATCTGAAGCACAAGCTTGCTTTTCAGTGGGTGCTTCGGAGATGTGCCGTCTTCATCCTCGTCTGGTATCGTATCGAGAGCTCCAGAGCGCTTAGCGTCGTCGTGCTCTGCGTCCTCGGAGTTTGAAGATGTCGGGCTCTGAGTCAAGGCCGAAGTGGAGGCGGATTCTTTCTGCCGAGAGCTACCCTTTGATGTTGACGGATCAGGATAGACGCAATCTCGACCACCTTTGCGACAGCCTGGGAGATAGTCAGAGATGTGCGCGATAAAGACAATGTTCGAAATCCTTACGCTCACAGATTGGGCGAGCTTCGTCGCACTACAAAGTCGTTAGAACCATTACCAGGCCCAAACAAAGATGGAGAATTACCTTGACTCTGCGGCCCCGGCAAGTAAAACACCCAGATCTCGTTCTGCGATGCTTAACCTGTTCTGTTTCCGCAGCGGCTGCCGAAGCGGATTTTCGCCTCCCCTTGGATATTGACTGCTGAAAAGCAAACGAGGGCCCTGGAAAACCGGTGAAATGTCCAAAGTTTTGGTAACTGAGAGGGACGGTATTGATGGGCAAAGGTTGTCCAGCTAAAAAGGAATGGGTACGCTCTTCTTGGCTTATGGGCGCGTGCGCTTCTGCGCCAGCCATGACCGACGAAAGAAACTGTGGATAGTTGTCCGCCATGACGCCCCTCCCACCAACTGTAAGGAAGTCGTATTCCTGATGTTGGTATGGCAAGCTGGCCTAGATGCAGGGCATAGTAACTTGGGGTTCTCAGCGTCGCAGACGTGCCTTGTTGTCCGGTCGTTCCGAATTGCTGAACGGTAAAGACAAGAGGAGTTTAGAAGGTGAGGCGTGATCAGGATAACATGCGGTGACCGAGCCGATGAATCCACAAGGTTATTCGTAAACGCAATCATTCAAAATAGACCTGTTCGTTACTGGAGCGCGCATTCAGAGGGGTTGTAGTCGGCGTCGTTCAAGGGAAGGCCCCAGAGGGGTGCAATAGAATGCTGGTAGTGGAAGAGAAAGCTGAATTGCTAACGCGGTTGTCCACTAACAGCCTATTATATCAAATGGGAAGGGATCCCTAGTTCAATGAGGCGCTATCCCTCTTCTGCGACCTGTGGAAACGAAAGGAATAGTAGCACAGGCCTGGCCACTGTAGGCAGACAGCGAAGGTGGCCGAAAAGCAGCGCCGTGCTAGTCTTTTAAAAAAGGGCCACAAGTTGGACAGAGAGCTGTTCTAACCTTGTCGGCGGAGGCAAGAAGCGAGAGGTTGGGCGTCTTTGCCAGTGAATACACTGCTTCTCAGGGCAGAAGACTGTTGAAAGGGAGCCTGGCGGCTATTTTACCAATTAATCTGCGTGAGTACGTGTCGGTAGCTCATGTATGATACCACCACGGAGTTTGTCGTTCAATAAGAGTTGTGTTGGAAAGCGCTGAACCTTGTTGCAGATCACACCAATGGATTGGCACTCTGAGGTTGTTGACTGGGGCGTAAAGCCGGGAGAAAGGGCTTCCGGAGAGTGCGGTAGATTTGCAGGATTATTCGATCTGTACGTGAAAGTATGCCAAAGAAGCTTGTTAGAAGCGGAAAGGAAACCGAGCGACGTGAAGGAGGAGGAACGAGAGGCCAACGGAGGAGAATTGGTGGGTAGAGCAACATGGCTCCGCCCAGGGCAACAGTCGTATATAGACGAGCACCCACCGTGTTAGTCTTAATGAAGCCTGATTGCCGCAATCGCTATATAGTTTGGTGGCTCAGGATAGCATAGGAGCGTTGAATCTATGAGGTGTGATCAACCTGTCGAGATGGCTTAGTGAATCAACATATTTGTCTTTCGTAGGCGTGAACCCGGCGCCGTGGGTGTTTCAGACACCCGGAAAACCTTTGATTCTGCAGCGACCTGCAGCGGCTAAGGCAGCCCAAAAGGAACCGAATGACAGGGAACTAACCACTCATTTGCATGCAGACATTCAAGGGCAGCCAGATCTAGCAGCGTGCCGCTAGCTGCAGCAAGCAGGGTGGTGGTCACCTGAAGGGGAAAGATGGGCCTGGTTACCCTGGGAAATGCGAAGGAGTGTCGATGGCTGGTGGCGCGGAGGTGTGATGATTTTTCGAAGAACCCTGTCAAGCTACAATGCAGCAGGATGGAGAGTTCTGCCCTGACTCATCCGAATAAGGCAAGTGACAAAGGGAGCGACTAATGGAGAAGTAGTACAAAGAGGCCTCAGATGTCAACATGAGGAAATTGAAAGAGCAGAAACGAGCATGTGTGAAGTCAAGTCAGAGATGGATGGAGCTTTCGGTTCGTCTACTATAACTAGTCTATGGCCAGCTCAAACTGGGTCAGGGAAGCCGTTAGTGCTGGTATTTAGCTGTCCAACCCTTGTATCGTTATCGAAGATTGCCCTTGTTAGTGCGAGAATTTCAGGCATGCAATTGAACAGCCCGCGTAGGCCTCATAATAGCACAGGAAAATGGAGGAGCAGCCAGAGCGGAGACAGGAGATGAGCGAGAGCCAGCCAAGCCAAGGGGATCCCCAAGAGTATCCTTGTGGGTTCTAGTTGCGACGACAGTGAGGGGAGCCCGCTGATCTCTAAAAGGATAATTTGACGAGAGACTGGTGTAAAAGCGTTCTGGAACAGGGCAACGGTTCCCAGCTCTGTGGAGTGCTGGTAGTAGTTGCCGTGTGGTGGCTAGACAAGGACAGAGCACGGTGAACCACAAAGGCCATCATCAGTCATCCACCAGAGAACATATACATACATATGAGGACCAGTACAGTAAACTGGCTGAAAGATGGGGGTCGGCCCAACAGGTGCAGTAGCACTGGTGGCGGGTAGTATGAGTGGTGCGCACTAAATGGCGGCGATCTGGGACATTGCTACCGGCCGCGGAGGGGTCCGCAAAGTAACAAAGAGAGGGCCAGAGCTACAGTACCTTTTCAGCACAAGTGGATGCTTTTGTCAAGCATTGAATGGGTCTCTGTAGCGTGATCCGCCAGACTGATGTTGGGACGAGCAAAGAGGCTTGCGCGAGCGATTCGTCGATGCACGGAGCGCAACGACTGCGAGTTCTCCCGCTGTTCCTGTCCGGCCGAAAAGCGCAGCAGGCGCGCAAAAGTGCTGGTGAGGTGGCATCACGCAAACTGGCCATGGCAGCTGAGAAGGCCAAGATGCAGCCAAAATGTAATCCGTAGACTGCGTCCGATCAGCCAAGCCACTTCAGGCGGGCAAGGTCCTGTGGGGTATCACCGTCGAGCTGGATGTGTGCGTTGAGTGGCCTGTCGTCTTTTGACGATGGCTGGATTAGATCCGGTAGGCAGGGCCGCCGGATGGGCTGAGCATAAGTTGAAAGGAAGGCCATGATGATGATGATGATGATGATGATGATGCAAAGATGTGCTAACAGGGGAGGTGATGAGCACATGAGCTTGTCGAGCAGGTGTAATCTGTAGTTTCCGGTAATATGTATCTCTGGTTCGGCTTTGCCCCTGATCTCGGTGAGGGAAACTGGGCTCTAGCGAGGAGGAAAGACGCTGGTTATGTGTTTAGTTCCGGGCTAGGCATGTCCGTCTTCCTGACACTATTCTGCTCTTGTCCTGGACTCAGACAACCTGGCAGTCTGGCAGACAACCTGGCAGCCGCCCCCCATTTGCCCAGCCAGGCCAGGCAAGCTGCAAGTACCGAGTAATTATATTTAAAACAAGAGAAAAGAAATAGGTACTAGTTATTAGTAATCCGTAGTGCAATGTCGATACCGTCGACCCCGTTGTAGGTGTGCCTTGGTTGCCAGTGGCTTGGCAATGCACTCGCTCAAGATAAATGATAAATGCGGCAGTCGCTCAAGTACCGCGCTCAACTTGGTTAGTTTGATGGCTCCAACCAGTGTGAGAACAAGGCAACGGGTATAATAAGCGGGAGAAACGGGATTGGCTTCCAGCGTTGTCAAGTTTAGTTTGGGATGTCGATGCCGGGCCATCTACCATTGACCAGTACTTTTGTCGGCTGGCTATGCATCGTCCATTCTTGTCCATTCTCGTCCATGCTCGTCCATTCTCGTCCATGCTCGTCCAGCACACCCACACTATCCACCCCTTCAACATATCATGTCCAATAGATGCCTGCAAGTTCGTTGTCTACTGGTCCAAGCTTTGGGTGCCCGCTTCCACGCGTGCCACGGCAGTTGACAGGTTTATTAGACAATTCAAGCTAGCTGGCTTGTGATGGACGAGCTAGCGAGGATGCCATGGAACCTGAAAGCCATGTCTGGAGGAATTAACCAACTAGGTAGTTTACTAGTTACTAGCTGTAGTCTGTAGGTAGGTGGCAGGCAGGCAGGCAGGCAGGCAGGCAGGCAGGCAGGCAGGCAGGCAGGTAGGCAGCCACAGCCGCTTCCCCTGCCCTGCTTAGCGGCTCGACCCTGCCTGCCCAACAGCGCCCAAAGGCGTCCCATGGGCCATCAGATGTCGATGAGCATCTGGTGGGCCGAATCTGATTTTGACTTTAACTAAGCAGGTTTGTGCATTCCCCCATGTCCATTTCCCTTTCTCCTCTGTCAGTTATTGGTATCCACCAAGAGCAGAAAACCTTATTCTCCATTTCCGTTGGTGTGTGGTAGTATGCAATCACGTAGTACATGGTAAGCGCACGCCACCTTGTGGTGGTGAGGGGTCACAATGCGGGCAGTAATAATAAATGGGCAATGGCAGCTGGGTATTGCAACAAAGGGGAGCTCGTATTAGTCGTCTACTTTTCTTCTGCTTTATTACAGGTACAGAGTGCAGAGTGCAGAGTACAGAGTACAGAGTACAGAGTACAGAGTACGTACGGATAGGATCACCGTTGTTAGACGACAAGCCCCCAGCCACAGCATCACAAATGTTTCGACGGTCTAGGCGGTAGAGGATATTTTCTATCGCAGCTCGTATTTGTCGCTTTGAAGCTTCTTATTTTGTCAATAGACCATCATCAAGGCTTGTACGTCCGGACAGATGGCATGGACTCTTTCCGCCATTGTTTTTCTCTTCAAGGACCATCAAAGAGATAGGAGCGCCGGATTTTTTTCTATAGCCAAAGAGCTGGTATCTATGACATTTATGAGTCCCAGGGTTGGAAATTAGTATACTAAAAAAACTTGTAGTATATAAATTAGTAATAATATTTCTTTAAATAACTAATTAAAAAAAAAGTAACAAAAATATTATTCTTTAAGAAAAATAAAGCTTATACTTAATATTATCTAACCC
>JAPERH010001083.1:0-14224 GCA_030411535.1 Beauveria australis
TGTGGCTGTTTGGCGCCGACGCCGCGGGCGCCGTCGAGCAGGACCAGAACCGGTGGAACCACAGCAAGAGCTCGACGGCGCAGCTCGTCGACGGCGCCGCGTGGAGCATCCACTACGGTGACGGCTCGGGCGCCAGCGGCACCGTGTACCGGGACGTCGTGTCCGTGGCCGGCCTCGAGATTAGCGGCCAGGGCGTCGAGTACGCCAACGCGGTCATGCCGCAGTCTAGCGGCATCGACATTCTCGGGAGCCCCGTGTCGGGCATTGTCGGCTTCGCCTTTGACAAGAAGAACAAGGCCAGACCGCAGCAAAAGACGCCATTTTCCAATATGAAGAGGCACCTGTCCAAGCCCGTCTTTACCGTGGACCTAAAGCACCAAGCCGGTACGCATCACGTTTCCGCCTTGGTTTTCCGCCTCGCTTTTCCTCTAGGCTGTACTTGGCAACCGACTAATTAGCCCAAACTTACAGACGGCACATTTGGCTTTGGCTTCGTCGACTCCTCCAAGTACACCGGCGACCTGACATATAGCAGCATCAACAGCGCCACCGGCTTCTGGACCTTTACATCTCCCGGGTACGCCGTCAACGACGGCGCCTTTGCCGCGTACGACATGACGGGCATCGTCGACACGGGCGGCTCCACGTCCACGGTCCCCAGCCCGGCGTTCAAAGCCTACACGGACGCCATCGCCAACTACACCGAGACGTTTGACTGCAGCACCACGGCGCTGCCCGACTTTTACTTTGGCGTCGGCAATAACAAGACGATCAAGGTGGACGGGCTGCACCTCAAGCAGACCAACGTAGACGGCAGCTGCCAGCTCAAGCTGTACGACGGCGGCAGCGGCAGCTATGCCTTTTTTGGCTCGCCGTTTATGGCGGGTGCGTATGTCGTGTTTGAGGACGGCGCCGATGGTGCGCGGGTTGGCTGGGCCAACTCTGCGTAGGTAGTTGAGAGGAGGGAGGGCTTAATGGGATGTGCTAAACGTAATGTCTTGTGTACATGATTCAATCAAGACGATGACTTTTCTGGAAACTCCGACTTTTACTCAGTCTTGTTTGCGTTGCATCAACGATGAGCTGCGCCGGTAGCACAGGACTAGGATCTTGGGGGTCATACGTGATAAGTCTCTAATACTAATCATCTGAGACTATTACTTTGGTCAAGAAACTTCAATAACCTCTCTGACTGCTATAACGTACAAAATACCGCCTAGGCCTGTCGTGCGGGATGAGCATGTATCTCGGACGTTTCCATTTCGCCCTTGTACTCGTCGTCCTCGGCCCCGGCGGCGTCTGGTACGAGCGCAGTCGATGGGCAGGACAATGTAAAGCTAATAATAGGCCACACTACTGCATGTCTCAGGCGCTGGCATCTGGCTTGGCGGGTTGTATTGGTGGTCGATGCGACCATTGGACGGGAGGCGTCTAGTTTGTAGTTGCCCTGCTACAGCAGCCTGGCTATATTCCTACGGCTACGATAAACCTGAAGTTGCCTTGTTCTCGACCTGGAAAATAGATCTTGGCAATTGTCGTCCTAATATCAAGTATTCGAGGTCTTTGTGGCATCAACTGTACAACACGATAGCATAATGACGTGTGCCGTGGTTGGTGGTGCGGAATCGCCGCTTCTCAATGCAACGCAGCTTCCTTGCTTGCCTCGACCCGGTGCGAGGCGAGCGGGCGACGAGTACGCAAAGGCAAACCTGCAAACAAAACCGCCACCGAGGAGAAATGGGCCGAAAATAAATCTCCGAGATACGAATCATGTTTTCCCAGGTACATCTTGATACAACCACGGCAATCATTGTTTGGCTGTGTAGGGCTGGCAGTACGGCGGCGCAGAGAGCTGCTGGCCGATCAAAGGCGGGCAAAGAGCGAGACACATGTCGTATTCTGCAGCATCGTATCCAAAAGTTGCCATCGGGGCTTTTTCTGATGGGAGGCTGAGCGAGGGCAAGCGAACGGCCAGCGCACATGCGTTGTTGGTACGAGATTGTGACGCAGCAAGTAATTAGTCCCTACAAAGGGACGGTAGCACTGGCTTGGAATCCGAGTGTTGGGCAACTGACTTGGGACGTTGACCAAGGCCTTTTATTTTGTGTTGCAATATGGATAAAAGGGCGTGACTGTCCCGGTGAATTTCTGAGTAGCATCGTTACCTGCAGCCATAACATGATCAGATAATCACTCCTACGACGATAACAATACGACGACAACGATCTACAAGGCTCTTCTACCTTGTCTCTAAACAATACAAGCACACACGACAAGCAATATGCAATCCCTTGTCGCTCTTGGCCTTGCGGCCCTCGCTACCGCCCCCCCTCTCCCCACGTACTCGGAGGGCTTCAAGCTGCAGATCCAAATCGACGACGTCTCGCAAGACTTTACGCCGCCCATCCACAACAAGTACGTCGTGGGCGTGCACGTTGGCGCGGGCATGGACATGGTGACGCCGGCTCCGCACTCGGAGTATTCCACATTTCACACCAACGGCACCGACGCGGACCTGTGGGCGGCGCGGGGCACCGTGGTGGAGGGATTCGGCCGGCACGCGCAGAGCTGGCGGATGGAGCGCAGCGCCGACGACGCGAACCTGTCGAGCGCGATGCTGCAGTATGGCCCGGGCACCGAGGGCGTGCGCGTTATTGACCAGAGGGGGGAACTGATGCTAGGACCGGGCCAGTACATGGTGTGTGATCGCAGGCTGCCGTACGGGCTGGCGGTGGAGATGACGACGGGTGCGGTGCCCAAGGAGTGCGTGGCGGTAAGGTTGCTGCCCGTGTGCACGGAGCTGGGGCCGGCGGATCCGGAGGAGCGTCAGGGGCAGACTGTGAGCCGTACGCGCTGCAAGAACAACTAATGGTGAAGAAGAAAGGAAAGGATGGGGGGGGGGGGGGTGGCTATGAGTGTTGTGCTTGGAGGTGTGTGATGAGGGGATGTATTCGGACTTGAGACGTGTCTGCTTGGAGGAAGCCGGACATGCCGTTGTGGCTTTACCTTGTGTGTGTGTGTGTGTGTGTGTGTGTGTGTGTGTGTGTGTGTGTGTGTTGCAAAAGTAACGACGATACGAGATTCGCGAATACCTACATCATTTTTCTCTTTATATTTTACGTCTAGTGTTGAGGAGTGTGGTGTCAATGGAGAGTAGCAACTTTTCTGGGCAGCTCCGGAAGACATTGTGATTCTTCTGCTCTCCCAAGAAATAGTCAGGTAACATGAAAACTTTCCAATCAAACCCGATTCACAAGATGAACCCAGTGTATAAGCACATCTATATCTGTGGCGTCACCGGCGTACCGGGTAGAAGCCACGAGGCCCATCTTAGCAAAATCTGACAAACAACAACCCGGGCAAATGCCGAGGAACCCAACTCACCAACCTTGACCTAGACTATAAACTATTCAATATGAAACCATGGTTTGGCGTCGTCTTGGCTATTGCCAGGGGCTCTTTTTTTTTTTTTTTCCCTCTCCCTCGTCCTTTTTGTTTTGGTGGCGTGGGTGGGAAACTATCCAGGTGATTTCGGCAATGTGGACGAGCAGACTCGGCAGTGCACGTGCTGCTCCAGAACAGACTCAGCAGAGCATCTTTCTCCAGCGCGCTCCAGAGCCCCAGATTTGGCCCGGAGCGTTGATTGCGCCGGGGTGGAGGCGCTGTAACGTAGCTAGCAGCAAAACAGACAGCTCGAGGAGGAGGTGAGGAGCTGGTTTGGGAATTTGGCAATGTTGGGAAATTCAATGCAAAAAATCAACCATCTTGCAACTGAGTGATGAAATGTTGATCATTTTTTTTTTTCTTTTTATATATTTTTCCATTGCCTAATCCTTGCGTAATGCAACGTCAATGGCGTACTCTCGTCCCATTTCACCAGCAAACCGCTATAGCGGTACTCCGTAGTTACTGGCTCCATCAACTGGCGCCACTCCAAGTAACAGCCTAACAGCTAGTTAAATAGTTCCGACAGCAAAATTGATGGTGACTTTTGCTCGGAATTACCTTGGGTCCACTAGCCAGCACTGGTCGCTTCAGCGCTCCAGCTCCTCACCCCAGCTCCCCGCCTTGTCCCCCACAATCTCCAGCTAGCAGCCCCAAGTTCATTATTATGCGTTGGTCGCGTGGCTCGACTGCTACCAGTACGAGGAAATACCCCGAGCTGATAAAATGACTATTGACCATGAATTCACCGGTTCTTGGCGCAATCTTCTTTTCTTCTCTCTTGGTGTTTGCAATGGCCAAAAACAAGCTTCGAGAAAGTCCCCCCCCCCTCCCCTCCCCCTTAGCACCCCCACGAGCTCGCGCCACCGACGGCGCCAATCCAGATCCTGCCAGCAAGCCACCCGCTAAACCGCCGCTTAATAACAGCGTAGGCAATTCATTCGGCAATGGAAGGGGAAAACATTCGGAGAAACAAAATGCTGCACCACCAGTCCACCACCACCTCCTCCACCACCAAGAACCGTCACCCCCATCTTTGCCATTACTCGTGTGCAGTGGATTAACGGGTGTGGGGGTTCGCCCCAGATGCTAGGAGCGCAATTCCGACTGCTCCAGTAAAAGCACCACGCGTCGCTAAAAAAGAATGAATGAAAAAAAAAATAATAAAAAATATATACCAAACCCAACACTTGCCATTCGGCCCTTCCCCCAAGTCAAAAACGATAGTAAAAAGTTGGATGGGTCATTCCCCATGGGCCTTTTTCATTAAATACCCATTTCCTCTCTTCCAATTCATCTTCCCGACCTCTTTTTTTATGTTCCTTTGCGGCTTCAGCGGATCAGTTCAGCTTCTTCCTCACCACCCAGCCCCACTCTCACGATACCTTGCGTCGCCGCCGCCGCCGCCGCCGCCGCCGCCACCGCCCATCATGGAGGACAAGATTACGCCCGCCGGCGTTCCTGGCACCCACGACAACGAAAAGCAGCAGGTTGAAAACGTCGAATACTCGGGCTACGATATGACCTCTTCGGCGCCCGCGAATGCAGGTCTTGCCGCCGTGGCCGAGGCTCATGGCATCCAGCTTCCCAACATTGACCCCGCGCGCCGCGTCGCCGTCGAGAAGAGTCTCAAACGCAAACTCGATGCACGATGTTCCATCTTCATCTTGATCTACATCATGAACTATCTCGACCGAAACAATCTAGCATCCGCGAGGCTCAAGGGACTGCAGGAGGATCTCAAACTCGATGACACCCAGTACGCGACCTGTCTGAGCATTCTCTACGTCGGCTACATCCTCATGCAGGTGCCGTCCAACATGTTCATCAACCGCATCTCCCGGCCATCTTTGTACATTGCCGGCGCCATGCTCCTCTGGGGCATCATCTCTACCCTCTCCGGCAACGCCCAGGGCTTTGGCAGCATGGTCGCCATCCGCTTCCTCCTCGGCTTCATCGAAGCCGCCTTCCTCCCCGGCGCGCTTCTCATCCTCTCCAAATGGTACACGCGCCGCGAGCTCACCAAGCGCAACGCCCTGCTCTTCTGCGGCAACCTCATCTCCAACGCCTTTTCGGCCCTCGTCGGCGCCGGCGTCCTCTCCAACATGAATGGCGTCCTCGGCCACGCCGCCTGGCGCTGGCTCTTTTGGATCGAGGGTGCCGCCACCTGCACCATTGCCATCATCTCGGCCTTTGTACTGCCCGATCTACCACACAACACGCGCGGCTTCACCGAAGAGGAGTGCCAGGTGGCCCAGCTGCGTATCATCGAGGACGTCGGTGAGCTCGACTCGGATGCTAACCAGGGGCCATTGGACGGCCTCAAGATGGCCCTCAAGGACGTCAAGATTTATGTCATGATGTTTACTTTTACCGCCTACGTCGTTGGTCTGTCTTTCAATGCCTTTTTCGTACGTATTGCCCTCTTGCACGTATTATTTAGCTAGCAAACACTAACTAACGATTGTACAGCCCAGCTTGACCCAAACACTCGGCTTCGGCTACGTTCCTACTCTGCTAATGAGCGCTCCTCCCTGGGTCTTTGCCTGCATTGTCTCGTACTTTGTCGCCTGGAACTCGGACCGTACGCAAGAACGCGTAAGTTGCCTACACCCCCTCTCTTTGTTTGCCCCATGCTTCAGTGGCTGATGCATCCCAGTTCTGGCACATTGTCACCCCTATGCTCGTCGGTGTCGTCGGTTTCGTCATCTGCATGTCCACCCTCAACGTCCCCGCCCGCTACGTCGC
Organism: Beauveria australis; assembly: GCA_030411535.1. Classification (NCBI taxonomy): domain Eukaryota; kingdom Fungi; phylum Ascomycota; class Sordariomycetes; order Hypocreales; family Cordycipitaceae; genus Beauveria; species Beauveria australis. Next base: position 6,193 of record JAPERH010001083.1, read on the forward strand.
CCTCTTTTTACAAACCAGCTCCTACGCCGGCTACATTGTCTTTTACTCGTGGATCGCCTCCTCCTTCCCGCGCCCTCCCGCCAAGCGCGCCGTCGCCATTGCCATCATCAACGCCTTTGCCCAGCTCGGCAACGTCGCCGGCTCCTATGTCTGGGACCTCAAGGAAAACGGCTACCGCAAGAGCTACGCCATTGTTCTCTCCATGTTTGGCGTCACCATTTTTGGTTGCTGGATTGTCCGCCTCATGCTCGTCAGCCTCAACAAACAGCTCGAGAAGAGCGAGGCTTCCTCGGACGAGGCCGAGGGGGCTTCCACCGCGGCTGGCGCGACGGGTGCCACGGGCGCTGTGCAGATCCTCAACAGCCCCGACGAGGCTCTCCAGATGCGCAAGGGCTTCCGCTACCTCATCTAACGTGTACACGTACAAGATTCACATATGAACTAGTCAAGAATTTAATGAATATAATCTGCCTACAATTGGCATGCAACTTGTTACTTGGCATCAAGCCATCATCCCCCATGAGCCAGACCTGTAGCTGTGAACCGTCCCCGAAGAAATAGAGCCATGGCACTTTACAAATATAAATTATTGATTACAGCCTACAATACGATACCAAGTAAAGAAATTTGGCGTCTTTAAAAGCTGATACTTGCCGCCTTGACATTGAAGCCCTTGACCTCGACCGCTTGCGCCCTATCGTCCCACTGCCCAACCGTCAACTTGAGCGTCTCATTCGGCCACAGCGTCACGTAGTTATCCGACCACAGCACCGGCAGCACGTCCTCGCCCGCGGCGTCGACCAGATTCAAGCTCACAAAAAACGCCGGCACGCCCGACTTGTTCTGCAGCGTGACGCGCCTGCCGCTGACGCCCTCGGTCGTCCGAGACGGACATGTCCTCGAGCCAACCTTGACGTCCACAGTGGCCGTCTCCAGTTTGCGCAGCGATGTGTAGTCGACGTACTTGGTGACGGGCGTGTGGTACCACGTCGAGTTTTTCCAATCCAGCACGTCGACGACGCCGGGGCCGAGCCAGTACACGTTGCGGCTGACCATGCCCTTGTTAATGTTCACGTCGGTCTTGGTCTTGTTGGTGTTGCTGCTCTTCATGTCCCTGTACAGCCGGAGCCGCAGAAACACCACGTCCTCGATGCGGTCCAGGCCCTCGACCGTCCCAATCTTGCGGGACGTGTTGGGCTCCGTCGACACGGCCATTGTCTGGCGGGCGACAGTCCGGCCTTGCATATCCACCACGTCAACCTCGACCGTCCGCGCGCCCTGCCGGTCCAACGACCGGTTAATCAACCAGACACCACGACTCACATAATCAAACGCAACATGCTCGACTCGCGAGCCCGTCTTGGTGCCGTGGTACGACCCCGCCGGCCGCATGTAGTGGTCAAACTGGTTCCAGTGCAGGCTCGGCCAGGCATTGTTCAGCATCCAGTAGACGAGCCCCGTCGCCGGCCGCCGCGCCGCCGGGCTCCTCCACAGCGCCGAGTATGCCTCGTACTGAGCCCGCGTGGCCTCGTAGTCGGTCAGCTGCGCCTTCATCAGGTAGTCCTCGAGCGACGTCGGTGCGCCGAACCGCGCCCACAGGCCGCGGTTGTAGATGCTGCGCGTGTAAAACTGCGAGCGCTTGTTCATGTGGTACAGGCCCTTGTCCGGCGCCCGCCATAGATCCTCCCTGTCGGCGGCAGTCAGGAATTTCTTCAGGCTGCCCAGCTCCGGGGTTCCCACGCCGGCGCCCAGCTCAGACCCGAAGCCAAACGCGGCGCCGTAGCGGCCCTTGCCGTCCCCGTCGTCGTTGGTATCGAACCAGTAGCTCGGCGGCACCCAGTCGTACGGCCCGTCCATCTTCATGCCCGACGGCCCCAGAAGCGCCGGGTATCCGCGCTTCGACGCCGACGCCACAATCGGCACCTGCCAGCCCGCCGCCCTCAGCCCGTCAACGTACATTTTCGTCGCGCGGTCGTCGGGCCAGTAATCGCTGCCGACGAGAAAGCCAATCACGCTGGGATGCGTCTGCAAAACGCCAGCCTCGTGCACGATGCTCGCGTTGGCGACTGCGTAGTCGCCGTCGTTCCACACGGGCGGCGGGTCGACGGCCAGGTCGTGGTTGTACTCCCACGCCTCCCACTTGTCGCAGCACTCCCAGCCGGCGAGCACCAGCAGGCCGAGACGGTCCGCGACGGCGTACAGCTCCGGCTGCTCCATCTTGCCCTCGAGCCGGATCGCGTTCTGGCCCATGTCGAGCACGTACTGCGCGATGCGCGCGAACCGCCCGCTGTCCCACCGCAGGAACATGTCGGCGCTGTACCCGCCGCCGAGCACCTGCAGCGGGTGCCCGTTGACGGTGAAGAGCGTGTCGTTGTGCGCGTTGAGGGCCGCCGTCACGGTGCGGATACCAAACGTCGACGTCGCCGTGTCCGACATACCGCCGCCGCCGCCGCCGCCGACGAAAAAGTCCACCTTGGCCGTGTACAGCGGCTGCGCACCCCAAGCTTTCGGCCACCACACCTTGGGATTCCTAATCACTTGCTTAAACTCGACGTACCGGGACTCGCCCGCTGCCAGCGTCACGCTCCGGTTCTGCGTGCCGACCGCGCCGCCAAGAGGATCCACGACCACCGCTGTAGCCGCCATCTCGACGCTCGTCGTCTTTTCCAGATTCGTCGCCCGGACACGAACCGTCACGGTGGCATCCCTCTCACCAATCGGCAGCGGCGCATCAACCGCGATGCTCAGCGGGCCCATCATGGCGACGGGCCCCGTCTGCTTGACCGTAATGTCGCGCCAGATGCCGGTGCCATTGTCCGGCGGGTACGGATTCCAGTCCACGAAGCCGACCGCAAAGTCGTATAGGTACTGCGTCGGATGCACGCGCACCAGCAGCACGTTGGCCTCCCCGGCGGCGGCCACCAGCTCCGTCACGTCGTAGATGTGCCCCGCGTAAGCCCCCGCCTGGAACGCGGCGTCGGCCACCTGCCGACCATTGATGTAGAGGTCCGCCTTGGATGAGATGCCGTTTGTCTCGAGCAAAAAATGCCGCTGCCGCCGCCGCCGCCGCCGCCGTTCTGCACCCGGCAGCGCAAACTCGCTGCGGTAGACCCAGGGCACGGCGAACTGAGTCCCGTCAAAGCGTTCGAGGTTGTTTGAGAACCACAGGTCGCTGTCCTTGTACTCGCCATTCTCCAGCAGACAGCCCATGAGCGTGCAGCGTGACGCCTCGACGTGGTGCCACGAGGAAGTGTCCACGCCGCCAGCTTGCGAGAGCTTGGCGAGGTCCTTGTCGAGACCCGCCGTGGACCGGAAATCCCACCTAGGAATGGCTGCTTTCTGACCGACTCCCGAGATGAGCGGCTCGGGCGTGGCGGCGGCCCAGACGCCACTGCCCGCGAGTAGCGACACAAGAGCGCTCCGTAATAACATGATGACTCTTTGCAGGTTTCAACAGAACAGGCCCGTGAGAAACGAAAAAAAAAAAGAAAAAAAAAAAGAAAAAAAAATGTGCTGCGAGAAAAGGCCATCTTATGTTTATGCACTCTTTTCGATGCAATCCCTGGTCGCATTACAACGTTACCTAGCTTGGCTTTTAATTACAACACCACTACGGATTGGTGGTCGGAACAGCCCCCCAGCGCCATTGGCACTAACTATACGTGCCACACACCCGCCTTCCCAGGTTGGGTTGCTGGATTCAGTGGCTTGATGTAATCAATATTCATTGAGCTCTTGCCAAGCATTGATAATGCATAGCCTCAGGTAGCGACGGTGATTGAAAGCTAGCCGGAAGCCCTGCGTTTTATCGTTCCCACACGCGACCTGATTGAATATGTAGCTCGCTTCTCTGTGGGGAAGATCTGATAAACTTCACGATATTATGGAGTTTGCCCCCCAGCCCTTTCTTTCTTTAATGCCTCGGGTCCTCTTTCTAGCGGCCTGGGAGGTCTAAACCCCTGCGATTTGGCTTCAAAGGCTTCCAAGTCCTCGACGTACAGAAATGCGCATGCACACAAGTTCAAAACATTACCGTAATAGCGCATGCGTCTGCCATCTACATCTGTTGGTTTCATGATCGGCGACGAAATTCGCGAGGTGTTCATTTCATGACACAACATCTGGTGTTTTAAGAGTGATAACCGGATCAGTAAACAGGCGCCTCCGGAAAGCATTTCCCAATCAGGCGACGCGACGTGATATATGCTAGGAGATACTTAGGTTCTCAGGTCTATTAGTGATAATTCTTTATATCTTTCTATCAACCGAGTCGACGTCCAGGGTAGGGTTGCTTTCTACTGCCTCCTTTATGGACAGAGTCTGAACAAAATCATGGCCAAGTAACGTGTGTTAAAGGCAAATTAGATCAGAAATTATGTATTTGTTCTTTTTTGTTTTTGGTCAGAAAATTCCGGGATTGGTTTGGTTTATTTGATTTGAGGGCAGCGGTGAGCATCAAACCAATTTCTCTGTCCAAGTATGAGCGTAGTATGGCGGATCGGAGAGCGAGAGCAAGGAGAGACGAGGGTATCACGAGTCGGGCACAAAGCAAGAAGCAAAAGCACCCAGATTAATGTGATATAAAGAGAGAGAGGGAGAAGAAGCTATCTAAAGGAGGTGGCTGACGATAAGAGGCATCACTAGCCAATTCAGCCAGTAGCGGGCGTCGTGCCTGCCAACACGTCAATCACAGATAACCTCAGTCCAGTCTTCAAAAACCATTCACCTCATTCCGGTCAAGGAAGTGCCAGGAAAACCTTGAGAAGCTCGGGGTACTTTGGGGTTCCGAGGCCCGTCACGGGATCCCACCCCGGAGCGGTGGAAAACCCCCTACCGCCGCAAGTGTTTTCATCGCCCGATTGTCCTCCGATGGTAATATCATTAAAGGCCCCAGGATTTCGGTATAGTGTGGGGTTAGCGAAGCCGATGGGTTTCTTTCCCTTGTTAATGCGCTCCTCGTTGATACGAGTGAAGATGCCCGCGACAATGGGCGCAGACATGGACGTGCCACCGATCCTCTGGACCTGGCCATCAAAGACTACGACGCCATTGTCACCAACTGCGGCAATGTCGGGGTAAGCGCGGCCGGCTCGGTTGTAAACGCCGCCACCTGACGGGACCTTGCCCTCAGTGGTCGTGTAGAAGGGGAAGTTTGGATCGTAGTTGGCGAAGAAACTGCCACAGTCAGTTTTCGCAACCCACCCAAGGCCCCTCTGAGTCGGGGCAGGGGCTTACCTGGAAACCGCGCTCTGCTGATAGCTAGGAGCATCCCAAATGTTGCTGAATCCCCCGCCAGAACCAAACCTCGTGGTGGCCTGCTCAGCAGAGCCAACCTGCTGACCAGATGCCAGGTAGGTCGAGCCAACAGTCGTCACAAAAGGACAGGCAGCACCAACCTGTGGCCTGAAAATTTCCTGGTTCTTCCCAAGGCAGTAACCGCCGTTACCACCCGCGACGCCGGCATCGCCGCTGGAAAACACAAGAGTCGTTCCCTGAAGGCCGAGTTTCATAAACTCATCGCATTGGCGCTACGAAAATGGTTAGGGACCCCATTTTACAGTGTGCCAAGCAAGAGTGGGCTACTTGCCTCGAGATAACCGGCAGGATAATCCTCCTCACCCCAGCCGTATGAAAACGAGATTACATTGGTGGGTTTGAAAGCGCCGCACTGTGTGCTCTGCGGTCCGTCGATTTTGGGGTCGTCGCCAGTGTAATTGTGCGACGAGAAGGTGCAGTAGCTTCCATCCACACCGTCCAGAAACTGGTTGAAAATGCCAAAAGTGCCACCAAAGTAGTCGAAATTATCCTTGGCTTGGAACAGCTCAATGTTCTGCGGGTATATGACCGGATAAGATACGTCAAAGTCGAGGGCAGCCTCACCTACAGCGTTTGCCGGGTTGGGTTTGCTGCTACCCCAATTAATGAGATCGACCTTTGGTGCAAAAGTAGCCGGAATATAAGACGCAAAAAGAGCGAAGAAAGTGCTGAGGTCTTGTTGCTGGAAATACTCATCGTCGGATTCAAACAGGCCCAGGCGGTTGCTAGGGTTGCTCAGTTTGCCGTTGGGAATATTGTACATGGCCTTGATACATTTAGGAGTGACGTAGTCGGCGCATCGATTTGTGTCGTCTTTCAGGGGCTGTGTCAGCTTGAACTGTTCTAGTGGGCGAATAGCGGTCAAGACATCAATGCTACCTACTTGGCGCGGCCGTGAGCTCCCGGACTATCTGCTGTGGGATCGGAGTCGGCTTGACCGGCGACGGGATAACAGGTGCGGACCGGCGACTCTTGGGGGTTCTGCTGGGTAATCCCAGGGCGGGAGCAATAAAGTCTATGTGAGAAGAGACTGCGCCGGGGATGGTGTAATTCTCCGACATGATCTGAGAGCTCTTGCCGTTGACATGGTTGAAAACTTTGTAACTGCCCTGAAGCAGCTTGTTCAGCTCGCCGGCCGTGGTAACAAAGTCAAGAAATCCCTTGCTATTGGAGGTGGTGATGCTGGAGGCTGAAACGCCCGATTTGACGAGCCAATTCTTGACTGCATCGACAGTGCTGTCCGCGGGGGCAAAGAGGTCGATGACTTCCTGCTTCGTCAAGTGCTGGCCGTACTTGGGGGACGCGGGATCCGACCTGGCAAGCGTACAATGACCGTGTGATTAGTTCTGAATTTGTGCAGGGTGGTCGCGGGAAGAAAATGAAGCCGTTCGAGATTGTTTCTTACACCGTCAAAAGATAGTCCATACCCTTGTCCAGGTTGCTCTGCTTTAGAGCAATGCGAACAGGGATCTGCGTGTCATCGGGGAGGCCTCCCTCGTTTTGCCAGCTGTTGCTGAGCGAGTGGCTCTTTACAACAGAGTCATCATCCACGGGCGCGGCGAGGGCCCCAGCACACAGACAGCTTAGTAAGACAGCAGTGAATCTCATCATGACAAGTTTCCTGTAGTATAACCTCGTATTGCGTTGATAGAACGGCAACTTGCAAGTTTGAGGGCGACAGGGTCATATTTATATGTATACATCTTTCTGTCTGCGGATGGAATCACCGATGAGTATGATGCCTTGCAAGAGAGCAAGTCAAACTCTACACTTGCATGGACGGACAAAGAAAACTTGTGCAAAGAGCTGGCTCCGGATTATTCGGCATGTTTTCGGATTTCGAATGCAACTCTGCCGTTCAAGCTGAGACTATACCGCGTCGTGTTGGTGAAGCGTAGCTTCACAGAACGCGGTGTGTACGGAGCGGTCGTCAAGCTACCAGTGCATGAACTGCATGGTCCTCGCGAGGGTTGCATTGAAATGCATCTTTTCACCTCCCTTTGGTTGTTCTACTCTTTCTTACACTCGCTCTAAGCACAATCTTCAAAGGCGGAAACCCGCTAATCGGGTTAGCTTGCTTCTAATACGAGAACACTTGCCAAAGAAAGCAGGAGGTTAAGAGCTGTGCCGCGCCAACGACCATGGGTGGTAACAAGGCCTGTATTTGTAGAGACTGATAACGAAATACAAAATCACTCACCTGCTCAATTGAGTTTAGCGCATCGTCCTCTTCCCGCATCGCGTGCCGGCATTGCCGGGTATCGGCAGATATGCCTGTTGGCGGGGTGGTTATTACAGTAACTAGTGCATAGCGCAAATTAAATGGTATCGAAAAAACTCAGAACGGTCATGAATCGACCATGCCTTGAAGGGGTTCGCGCTGATTCTAGGTGCATTGCAGAACCTCACGACTCTATAAGTCGAGCTGACGAGCGTCACAGTTCCCATTTAATCGAGCATCTCCTCTCTCGCGGCGTTGGCGGAACTTATGGTTATTTTCCCATCAATTTATGAAATGCCTAGCAGCGAAATCATGTCGCTTCGCTCATTATCTAAGGACGGGAAAGCTTTTAATAAGCCACAATAACTCGTAGGGTAGTATATATGAGGTAAAAGATATTACGCTGTTAGATTTCGTAGATAGCAATATCAAGTAATAATTCTCACACTTCCTAAAGCTCTATATATAAAACTTATTATATAAGTATATTTATAT
>JAPERH010001086.1:0-14742 GCA_030411535.1 Beauveria australis
GTTCACACAGCTTGTCGTTCATCGTCGCCTTTCTTCTGCTCTCGCTCTCCTTTACTGATGCAGTCGGCCTCTTTGAGCATTTCGAAATCTTGTTCCGCCTCCAGGCACTGCTGCGACTCTCCTTTTCGCCTCGATTGAGTCCATTGCACCGATTTAGCGGTGGCAGTGGCACGCACTCCCGCTTCTGTGGCTTCATGCCCGCCGGACAGCGTTTCCACAAGGTCATCTATAAGGAGCTGCAGTGTCCTGTGTCTGACATTTTGGGCAGAGCCCGCCTCCTCGCAGCGATGATGGGAGAGCAGGCTGGCCAGCGGACACGTTTCCCGCCACGGGGCGATTCCCTGGTCGCGTTCGGCTCCCTATGGCGGAAGCGACGACAACAAGAACGTTGCGCACAAGCAAGACGTCCCGTTGGTGGGACGGTCAGAGCAATGGGCCGAGGGTGAGACTAGGGAAGCGGCGGTGGTGGCGATGGCTTCTTGCGCAGCAGTCTGGTGGCTGTTGTGGCTTGAATGTGCAGGTACAAGGGCCTGGCTGTTTTCTTGTGAGCCCGTTTCTGGGAGACTTTTGGGGAGGGAGAAGAAGAAAAAGGGAAAAGAAGAAGAAGAAAAAAAAAAAAAAAAAAAAGGTCGGAGAGAAGCGACGAGAGCTTACAGTCTGGGAGAAGGCGGGTACTGGACGTAGAGGGATGACAGCGACTGACACGATGGCATGCTGACTGCTGAATACAGTGATGCTGGTGGTGGATGTATTGGGATGCATATGTATGTTGTGATGGAAGCATAGGAAACTGCCGTGCGACGTATAACAAGACAGAGAGGAAGAGTACGGGGGGAGAAGAGTACAAGACTAGGAATGACGAAGAAAAAGGTAATGTCATGTAGGGAAAAAAAAAACGAGAGAAACGAGGGTCTGGCAAAGTCTTGTACGGCAGGATTGCAGTTTTGTGGAAGCTGGCGGCGACCTCATGACTTATACGCAGCTCTGCCCTCTAGGAAGACCTGAATCGCGACTCGGCTTGCGCGTCCCGAAAGATTGCCGGCCAGAAAAGTTTGGGCCATTTCTTGCAAACGTTTTGTCGGGCAGGGAGCAATATATTTGCTTGCCAACCTCGAGGCAACCTCTTTCCCCTCCGGTGTCCGGTGTCCGGTGTGGCTGCACAACAAAGTGGCAGATTATCGGTGCCTTGTTACCAAATATCTGAACAGGGCCCAAGTACCAGGTCATCGTTTCGAACCATTTGAGGAAGAAAAAGAAGGGAAAGTGGGCTGCCTGGGTGCAGAAAGTCTGAACATGCATAAAGCAAGCCAGCGTCAAGCAGCATGCAAGAAGCGCAGGTACCGTTTCTCTGCTTTTGGACAAGCCCCTCCCCCCCCCACGACGCCATCAGAAGGGGTCAAGACAAATAGTCTAAGAGCTTTTTTTTTTTCTTTGATGCTAGTTCGCCTGAAAGAAGACCTGCGCGCGTTGGGATGGGCCGCGCGCAGGACATGTTGGGCACGATAGGCATATTGGATGTTTCTGCGTTGGGCGCTCAAATACGAAGTGCGTTAAACATGTGAAGCGAGAAACACTCTGACGACAGCCCGGCTCTCAAGGCGCGATGTGCCGCTGATTTCCTACTGGCCACGGATTCTGCATGTCGACTTGGGAAGAAGGCGGGGGGGGGGGGCGGGGAGATGCCCAACCAAGATTGCTGCTCCCAGTTCCCCGGGGCGGGGGGCTTGGCATCTGGTGATCTCATGTGTAACATTGCGCATTGCGCTGAATGATGTTGGCTGCTGCATGCTTGATGATCGCGGAGAAATTCATTGTTTTTTTTTTAAACGTGATTGGGCCCGACGAGGTGGCTGAAAGGGCAGCAGGACAAGGTTCAAAGTTCCAGATGCAGCAAAACATGGAACCGCGATGATTGATGCCTAGACGAGTAGTCAAGCCTATATTTAGTACGCAACATCAATAGACGCTCCTCGAATACATTTTTCCGTTGAGCATCTATGAATAAATACACTTGAGAGCTGTTTTGCCGTTTCGGGGCTGTACTTGCACACTGCTGGGCAGAGACGCTGATGCTGGCAATGCACACACACACACACACACAAACCGCAATGTAGATCATGACCCCCCCCCCCGGCTGGATACTGCACAAGCGCTGCCCCAACTACCAGAACGACATGGAGAGGGAGACGGTAAAAACAGCTGTACGAATCTGTTTAGTTTCTAGGGGAAGAAGAAACGGTCTTTCCGCATGAATTTGGTTGTCAGCCTCGTTTGTAGCGGAAAGACGTCCGGCGCGAATAGTTGCATCCCCCCCCCTTCCCCCCGGGGAAATCATGCCGCCAAATCCTAGTCCCCTTGTCTTTTTTTTTTTTTACAAGACAATGTCTGATGTTTTTCCCCTTGGCCTGCTTGCCATTTGCTCCGGGCGAAATCATGCATCCAACACGAAAATTTCTGACAACTTTTCCAACTTGCCGCTCGGGGAGAGGATGCTCCGCCGTGTCTTTGTATAGCTTTCATCTCGCGGACGCAGGAAAGCGATAAATACATTGACGTGGAGGGAGAGAAGGCGCGCGCAGGGAGTAGAGTCGCCCAGTCTCTTGTTGCGCCCTCCCAAATTAAATATGCAACTTGATGCCCACACGAACACGACGTCCGACTCAGTATTGCCCTGCCTGTTTTTTTTTTTTTTAACCACCTTTGTCTGCTACCGGCAAATGCCCAGTTTTTGGCTTTTGAGATGGAATTAGGCCGCAGGGCCTGTTTCCCATCTCAGTGTCAGATGATTCAGTCCCATGTACTAGGTGTGGCAGGTCGCAGCCTCGTTCTGATACGTCGTGGACCGTCCGCTTGCCCTTGCACCCCGGCCTAGGCTGCCATGTAGTTTATAGTTAATGATTTTTAGCTGACGGATTTCTCCGCCCCCAAGCAGGATGGGGGAGCGCGGGGAGCGGCGGCTAGCCAGAATAACCTTGTTGTATCTACACTCGCTGGCAAATCATGATGCATGCAGATTTATGTAGCCCTGCCCTTCCACCAACGACCCAAGCCTGGAATCGACCAAACCGTGTATGCATGTACTTTAATCTGTATAGGCACAAATCTTTCCGGCAGCGGGGGGGGCTCGCTTTTTGCGCTGTGGGAAATTTGGTCTGTCCTCGCTCACCAGTTGGTCGCCCGGGTCCTGGCGCAGCAAAGGCACTCACTCACTCACTCCTTTTAGCTGAATGGGGTTCGCGTGCCGCCTTGTTGGGCTATCCTGGAAAAGATTTGATTGTTTCTCGCGATGGCTCGGGCTCAAACAGAAGCAGCTGTCATGTCAGACTTTTTCCAAGTGGTCGACGGTGATGGGATTTTTCCATTTTTTTGCCACTTGATGCCTGAATTACACCGGAATTGATGATGAGGTACGAGATGACGAGACGTGATCTGGGCCCAAGGCTGACAGGAAGCCTGGCAATCTGCACCCCTTTGAAAAAAGAAAAAAAATAAAAAAAAATAAAAAAATAAGCCACTTTTAATGGGTTCTTCCAGTTTGAATTATTCTATCAACTTTTTGATGAGTGACAACCAATCTGCCCCCAGTCTGGGACTCGGCGTGTACACTCACGAGTCACAACACTTGATGCCATGGATATGGACAAGTGGCAAAATCTCTCTTTGCATGTATTATGTAGCTAATGATAAAAAAACTATAATCAATTCAATGCGCAAGATTAGGCTCAAGCCTGTCGTTTGGTAAACAAAAAGGATGACACGCCCTAGAACCCGTCTTGGTCAAGCAAAAGGTCTCTTGGTAGAGCAAGGAAGCTGCATGCAAATACAATCATTGTCTTTTTCCTTCAGAGCCCTTCTTCTCACGAGCAGCGGCAAACAGCCTCTCGTTTGTGTAGGGGTTGGTGTCGCTGAGCCGAACCATGTTGGCGGACACTCCGCCAGCGTAGTTTTCCGTCGGATTGCGGCGCATCTCTGTTCGCTCAATCACGATTTGTTCCGTCAAGGTTTTGGTTCTTTTTTTTTTTCAGTATAGTTAGAGATTGTGCGTCTTTTTAATTTGTTCTTTTTCTTTTTTATTTTTAAAAAAAAGAACTGGTTAAGCGTGTGGGTGCGACTCACTCTCCCCGTCCGTCCGACACCTCTATAGAGGTGAATGATGCAGTCAATTTTGCATCTTGGCTTCTGGATGAGTCTTTGTCAATACTTGAAGTAATAGTGGATATAATATTGTATTACCCGTCATTGTTGGCTTTATTTGCCTGGTTATCATTCATGTTGTTGCTGGGAGTGGTCATGTTGAATAAGATAATGTGCAGCGTGGAATTGTGAAAAAAAAAAAAAAAAAAAAAAGTAAAAAATAAAAAATAAAAAATAAAAACTGTTTTACCCAATGACGGGTTTTCTGAATTTCATATAGATGGATAAATTAGGTTTTGATTCCAGCCGTGACTTGGATTTGCCAGCTCATAGAGGGAATCGGCGCTCTTATGTATAGTGTCGAGACTCACCTGAGCCTCGCCATTTACACCAAATCTCATTTGTGTAACACGAGAATTGATGCCCGACACGGCAAGCCGCCTCCTCCGACAGTGACCAAGCCGACCTCTTTTGGCCCATCCAAGTCATTCCTTTCCGCCGTTGATGGCATCTGCTCTAGAATATGCTTGCCTTTCAGGCCGCGCATTCAGCACGGCCTATTCCGAGCGAATGGGTGAGAGTGCGCATGTGGTTCGCAAAGGCCTGATATTGGGACCAAGCTGTATCAAAACTACAAGCCTAAATAAACGTCAATCTATACACTATATGTAGATGGAAATTGCAAATTCCAGATTGTGCCTAACTAGGGGCTGTTCCTGTTACGGCCTACTTTGGGAGGCATCAACATCTTTTCTGGGCAATCAAACTTCTTCACAGCGCCGTCATGGGTGTATGAGTGGGACTATCAATCCAACCAAAAGGAGGCATCAACCAGCTCTTGCCGATAATATTCGGTGGGAAATCCATCTTGACATTTTTCAGCTTCTTGCCTTTTTACCCCCCTCCCCCCCCCCGGTCAAAGACACGCAGCCCGCACGCACCAATGCAGTCGTTTCTTATTCCCCATGCAGCTCGACCCCGGACACGTCCCGGCTCTCTGGGTACACTGAGATTTTTCTTACAAGGCGCCCCAGCCGATAATGCGGTTGACTGAGCGGCCCCCGGCCTGCAACGTGGTCGCAATCTCTTCTCCCCCTTGTCAGGGCTGTGTAGACCGGGGGTTGTCTGGACCGGCTGGCTAAATAGGGCGGTCTACATGTATATTGCGCCGTTGATATGCTTTGTTCATCTGAACACTAGATGCTGGCAGATGCTCATCTGGTAGCGTTGTTTCCGCTTCCCCGGTCACCGTACCAAACTGCCGGGACGACCGCCGCCCCCCCCCTTCCCTCTTATTAGACTTGCATGGCGAGTAATGTGAGACGGGCAACCCATATTCTTCACGCGATTCCGATAGCTCACTTGCATATGCGTGGAAAATGAAGCCATGTGTCCGTGCAGGTTGCCGCTTGGCTGAGAGCCAGTCATCTTCGTCCAGGCTTGCCGGGGGGGGGTGCCCATAAGGGAAGCCGGTTGCGGATGTGAGAGAAGGGAAGGAATTGTGAGAAAACAGGGAGGACTGCAGCAATGGAAAATCATTAGGGGCAACAAGAAGAAAAACCTTGGGAGAAACCCCGCAAGCTAGAGCGTTGTCTTCTCTGTCATCGACTCGACAGGGCAACGCTCCAGAAAGTGGCCGCCGAGATTGTGCCTCGAGCTAGCAGAGCGACGAGTTCGGCACAGCCTCCGATGCGACTCTGCTTGTGGCACCAAAACTGGACTCATCTTTTTATTTCATTTTGCCCCCTCGACCCGTGATTGGCACAAAAAAACGGTCCAGTTACGCGGCTGCAACAGAGGCTGCCGTGCGTCGACGACGACAAGACATGACTACTGCACCCAAGTCCGCGAAATATGTTGAAGAGTGCCCTGTGCTATGCTCACACCATGTCAATGGGCAGGAAACGATTGGGCCGAAAATCAAACTCGAGAACAAAAGCCAATCTCCAATATTCTTCTCGATTTCCACGTGGCTTACGTGTAATTTGCACGGAGCTAGACACTGTCATCATGACATTTCACGGCTGGTGGCTCACACAAATCAATCAGAAAATATCTGTACCCGGTATATTCGACTCTAAAAGCATACAAGATGCAACTATCAATACTATGGAGTTGGACTTGGAATTGCTGCTGTAGTGCATTGTCCCGTCACTGCCGCACCAGCCTCTGTATCACACCATGAGCTGGAGCACCAAGGCCGTATTCTTCTTCGGCACGGACAAGCCCCAGCCTCTTCTTCTCACAAGCTCCATCACCATCTGTGCAGTTCCTATAGGTAAATGCGTTAGCATTAATTTCCCTTGACAGGCATGTTCTTGGCTGGCATGAGGTTTTTCAAAGCATTGGAGATGCCAGAAAAAACTCACTTTGGATGGCCATGCAAAAGCGTTTCCGTCGAGGCATGTAGACTACTCCGTTCAAGATCCCCGAGTCTACCCCCGTCAGCTACAAATATAATGTGTCTCTGTGTAGGAGAGCAAGACCATACTCGGGACGACAGCTGCTGAAAGCTTTGGAATCGGGCATGGCAAACACAAATCGCAACAATTCCAAACGGATAGAACACTGATGAATACCACGTGAGACAATGTGTAAAGTTGAAGCAGACTGGACCAAGAGTTTTCCTCCGTCGTAGTGAGAAACTGCTGTTTATATATATACACACTAGTTAGCGGACGCATTGTACGTGCCGACGTGGTGGGAAGAGGGCAGTCGCAGGGATTCGTGGCTGGGCTGCAAAGTGCATTACAATAAAAAGCAAGGTGCAGCGAGCGACTCTGTGAATTGAAGAAAAGTACATTGTATATTTCTTTTCACGTACCTCTGGGTTCTATGAGAAGAAAACTTCACATCCAGTCCGCTCGGGGGCCGCTCCGGTAGTTCCCTCCGGGGGGGTCTTGTTGTCTCCAGGTCGCAGGGATGCCCATTCTTACAGCAACGCCTTTCCAGCAGATTTTTTGTTTTTTTCTGGCAAACTCTAATAAACTTGATGAGTGATATCGTGACAGATCTAGATACTTTTACTGAAAGAGAAAAACGCAAAAAGACATGGCGGTTGACCAGCCTTTCTGATGATGATGCCGTGCCCCCCCCCATATGTCCTCGACACTGCTGCTGTGATTTGCAGCCTTACGCTATTGTCGCAAGTGACATGTCACACAACCATGACGCATGACACCCTTTCTATTTTTGTTTATCCCGGTTCCTGCCATCATTGCCTACTGTTCCCTCCGCAGCGTGGCAGTACTGGGACCGGTGAGATGGTTTACTGTCCAGCCGTCGTCACTGCACAACCAGAACAAAGACAGGGCTACTGCAGATTTACAGTCACAGAGATTTCTCGTCAATCACTTTCCTCTTCTGGCATATTTTGGTTTGAACAAAAAAATATGCCAGAAGAGGAAGCGATCGATATCAAAGGTCTTGGCAGTGATTTTAGTCACTTTTGGTACCGAGATTTGACGGCTGCAATGTGCATACGCCAATTCTACATGCCAAGTTGCACGTCTCACGACCCGATGAAAGCGCTTCGACTTTGTTTTCAAAGGAGCTCATCTTGGCACATTGGATGGGTGTGCATCTTCTACTCCCGGCTTTCGATGTTCGTTGAATAGCTGACTGTGAGGGGGCCATCGCCTGCGCCGATACATGAGCCGACTTGGCAAGAGGGCCTTTAGCTTTCTATGGCTAGAGGAGAGATGGAATGGTTCGTTGTCGCACTCTGTTGCTACTCCTTGGGCAACATTGACCATATTACACTTTTGAAATATCTCCAGTCGAATTACGAGTCAACACGTGAGTCCCACGTGTTTGCAAAAGCCTCACAAGTCTTTCCGGAATGTTTCAGCCACGGCCTAGCTTGGTGCATCGCGAGACAGAGTCAATTCCTGGGAATAACACATTTCGACTTGCAGGCTTTCTCAAACGCAACTTTTCAATCTGGTAGAGAACAAAGTCGATATCGAGACCAAGCGCTTCCCTCGAATCCTACTTCAACACCTTCATTACCCAACGACTATTAAGCAAAAGCGATTATTGTATTACCTCTATTCGATAACTTGATGATTAAAACCAATAATGGCAACCCTTCATTTCTGGCTCAGGGCTCGGGTATGTAATCTATGATGGATGATGGAAAAAAAGCACGCAAACGAATAGGGGGTATCGATTTCGGATCCAAGCAGGCCAACAAGAGCAAAAAGACGAGAAAAATAACAAGACGGCATCCATCTCTGTGTCATCTCTTGTGCCGCAAGTCAACTCAAACGTAAACAAACACTGCAACTCTCCTCTTTCCGCTCCCTTCCCGCTACCTTACCCCTTGTTTCCCTCCTTTGTTGCCGCAATTAATGAAATTGCAATCGGATTATTGAAAACATCATGTTCTGCAAGACGTGCAGCATCACGGCCACGCACGTTGGCAGCAGCTCTGGCCACACCGCCAAGTCCAGCTTGCCCTCCAGCCCAACGTCTACCTTGAAGCAGTAACGGATCAACCCCCGGACCGCCACGCTCGCCACCAGCTCGCACAGCCAGGTAATGGCCGAAAAATACACCGTCAAATTCAAGTTGTACGGCTCCGAGTCGCGATCAAACGCAAAGTACGGGTAAACGTCCTTGTTGGCGCCATAGTGCAGTACCAGCACGCTCCCCAGAAACGTCGCCATGGATGCATTCTCTGCCAGGAACCGAATAAAGACGTTGCGCGTCTGCAGCTTCTGATACGACCCGTACGTTTGCCCGTTAAGGCCCAGCACGCACATGGCTTTATGAAACGTCTGCGTCATCATCAGCGGCGTCAGAATCACCAAGCTAGTCGACGACAGAATCTGCAGTACGATGAACTGTTGTGGTGTGCGCAGTCGAGCGTACAGCGCACGCACGTACGTCTGGTAGGTCAGCATAAAATACCTGCAAAATCCTTATCAGCAAAGTCATTCAAGTTGCGCCTAAAAGGGCACCCACAGCTTAAACACCCAGCTCAGCGGGTAGCTTCCCACTCGCTCGCCCTCTCTGATTCCCAGAGCCCAGCCAGTAAGTGCGTCCAGTAGATGCACAGTAATAATCCAGCCATAGACATACACTACCGTCTCCAAACTGTTGTGCGGCAGCGTCTGCAAATAGAGCTCAGCGTATGCCTCTCCGAGCACATACGCCATCAGTCCAACAAACAAGGCCACACAAAGCCACAGGAATCGTATAAAGCTTGCCGGAAGCCACCTACGCCTCATGACTACGCCTTGTGGGCGCGTCGGCCCATACGAGTGCAGCACGTCGTGCTCCCACAAGTCGCCCGGCACGTTACGCCGACGTCGATCGGGCCTTGGCAGCGTATCAGGTTCCCCTGTCCACCAAGATGTGGTAAAGATGCGCTGCGTCTCCGACAGCGAGTGTCGCAGACCAATGTGCCGCTCATTGGTCATGAGAATCAGAAACGCAATGGCCACGGGCATGGCCATGACGCAAAAGGTCCACGAGATCCACGAGGTGTTGTGATTTAGCAAGAAGCGAGTTTCTGATCTCAGGTAGATGGGTACTGGTACTGCCAGAGATATAACGGCAATCAATGACACGGTAACGGGGAACCCTAGAATCCTTGGCCACCTAGAACATGTAAGTAATTTTCAAGTAATTTTGAGCCACTACAGCGCCAAACGCCCCGCTCAGCTTACCAGTTGAGACTGTAGAGATTAAACACTTTCGTGATCCATACCAAGGCCGTAGCATTGTAGAAGCCATAGTAGATGAATAGGAAGAACCAAAAATTTACCTCGACGTTGGCAGAGCCATAGCCAGGACGCTTGCGAGGCTTTGTCGGATCTTGCACATCGCCATCGTCATCTCTTGGCAGGGGGTATTGAGGGAAAGGAATGGCACACCATATGATGGCCTGGGCATGCCGAGGTTAGAAGGCGCACAATACACACACTACAGCCATCAACATACCAAGATGGCCGGCATCAAGACCAACAGCCCGTATCGACTCCACCACCTGTCGACGACCTTGATGACGGCCGACTGCCTGGGCTCGACCCAGAGATCAACGACGCCCTTTTTCCAGAGACGATCCCAGACGGTGGCATTCTCCCGGAGCTCGAGGCGGCCGTCGCGGCGAATGCACTCGTCCTCACTGTCGCTGTCACCGAGGTGGGCGGCGATGAGGGCTCCGTAGCCCACGTGCACGCTGCCGCGTCCCGCCGCGAGGCTGTCCGAGAGCAGGCCGAGCTGGCTGTTACGGCGGAGGCCAAACTCTGGTCGGGGTGGCACGGCGCGGAAGCGGCCGAGGAGCGGTGACGAGTCGGTAGGCTGGACGCGGGACTCGCTGCCCTGCGTGAACTGGAAGAAGCTGGCCATGTTGTCGAGGGGCCGGGCCGCGTCGGTGCTTGCGGGGAAACGGAAAACGAAAAGGCAGGTGTACAGCAGATGAAGCTGCCTCGGCGAGCGTGCTGTCGAGCTCCCTTGCGCTGGGAGGGCTTCTGGCCGGGCAGCCCAGTGCGGTTGGGAGAGCTCGGCGCGTGCGGCCACGATGAGGGCGACGCAGGTCAAGTCTGGCGACCCTTTGTATCGCAGTTTCGAGCTTGTTTACGCAGACATGATGCGAGTGGGCTTTTTGGATCGGTCGTCTGTGCAGCCCGCGCGACAGAGTGTGGCTTTTTTTTATTTTCGCTTCCGGGAAGAGGGATGGAGAAGTAAACAGCAAGGCGAGCAAGGCCAGGGGGGAGCTTCGAAAAGGGCGGCTTGTGGAGATGGCGGCAGATTGGCGGTTGCCTATCCTAGAATGGCCAAAAGGGCAGGCAAGCAGCAAGCTGTGGGCGAGTATAATTTTCTTACCTATGGCTAATAAGCCACCTCTAAAAATTTAATTAGTTGGTCATTTTTAGCGGTTTCTTCTCTTCGTCTCATTCATACCTAGTAAAAAGAGAGTCACAACATTTTCTAACCTAGGACTAATTTAACACGTCGGAGAAGAATCCTCCTTTATAGCCAGCGATAGAAAAAAAAGGCAGGTTTCTGAATCTATTAATAGATGTAGTACCAAGTCTAAAAGGGTTACTTGTAGCATTGTCTATCCTCTCTCTCATCCTATCAACTAAGTTACTTGGCACAAAACGTGTTTCAAGAATTAGTGGATATTTAAGCGTGATGGACCATGGTACAAACCGGCTAGCGCGATACATGGGGCTACGCTGAGCCTCTAGTAATATAACCCAGGGATTAATATTCCTAGCTATCGATTGTATAGATGCATTGTCATAGTACAAGGGCACTCCACGAAGATGATGATGTAGCCTGTAGGTAATTTAGGACTTTGTTTCGTTGTCGATAGTCTTTTCCATAGCGCTCTAATTCAAGTCATCATCATTAGATGGTCCTGCGCATAGTAGCAGAGCAATGTGAGAAAAGGCTCGATACGTCAGAGACACTCTGTGCCGATGACGCTACCACGTGCAGACATTTCATCTCCGATGGCTATTGATCAATTTACTTTGATGCAATGCATGTCTAAAGACCACCTTGATGCCACAACTAGGCATACATGACTTATCGTAATCCATTGTCATCATCAACACAAGATGAAATGAAACTCATGAGACGGGAACTTGGTGTGTCGTGTTAGAAGACGCTCTGGGTGCTTGTCACTGGTGCGCTTATTTTTTTATTTTTTTTCAGCCTTTATTTCGGCACAGGCGCCGTCAGGAATGACAATGCACACGTATCAAACGGCGATACACGTAACGAACGGCGATATATGAAACGAGCAGTGTGCTGTTGCATTTGGTTTCGTCTATCTGCATAGAGACGCTGGTATATATACTTAAAAAAAAAAAGAAAAAAAAAACATTGTAGCATTGATACATGGCCTGCATGCATGTTGTCGGGCATGTTAGCATCAAGGAGTCTGGCAGTGATATACCTCGTGGTCAGCTGTCATCGTCACAAAGTAACGGCTGAGTTGATCATCATGGCAAAGGCAAGGGTCGGCAACGGCAGCTTTAGCGTTTGCTGTTTGATGAAACAACAAACGCTAGAGCTGCAAGAATTAAAATTAACAAATTATTCATCACTTCCATCTACACCTAGCATATAATAGCAGTGTATGTAGTCTAGCGATGCTGTTGGCTATTCAGTTCATCTTACACAGAGGTCTCGTCGGTAAAGACGAGCCACTAGTCGATTCTGTCCAATAAAACGTTAATTAGGATTCGATGGCCTTGTACAAGTCCAACAGTGCCGATCGCCGCGCTGCCGGCAATTGACTTTTGTGTTTTTCATCAGACCATTCAACATCAGGCCGCATGTGTCTCGTATCCTGGCAGCCTCATCTGACGTGCTCACAGGGGCATGGAACACTGTGCGCCTTTTTTTTTTTTTTTTTTTTTTTTTTTTTTTTTTAATTTTTTAAAATTTTTTTTTTTTTACTTTTTTCAAACGCCGCTGGTGGCACGGATACGGAGCAGTCTGAACTGGAATTCGAGCTCGAGCATGCAAAGCTTTATTTTAACTAGTTAGTTATTATGCACGGGTGGCGGTTCCCTAAATTTAGTGCGCCCCCACGATGTTTATTAGAAGCCGTAAACCCACCTAATAAGATTCCCTGATTTTCTCTCTTGCTGACCCCCATAGTTACTTTTGCGCTAATTATTTTGCAACAACACGCGAAATCAATCAATCACATTATGAGTTTGCAAATGATGAGAGATACTGATATGGCCGTCGCTGTCGCTCATCAGCTGAATATTTGCCGTGCACGCTGCCAAGACTATATGGATTGCTGAACCAACGTGACCAATCAGGCCTTGGCTTCGCCCCAAGTAATCAACACGCGCGCTGGGGGAAGATTGGATTGGATCGGTACGGATACTGACTCGCATCAAGGGGTCTCGGTTACGCGGAACTTTGCTGCATGACGGCCCTATCCCTGGAGCATTTATAGAGCATGCACGGCCTTGCCAATTCTAGAAGCTGGAATATAGGATTGGCCGCTCATCAATATTTCGCCCCTGTCACCTCTGTTTCACCTTTCTCCTTTAATCTTTTCGTGGCACAGGCCCCGAGAAGAGCCATCGACATCAAGGGCGTAGCTCTTGAACAGGCCAAAATACCTTTCTAGGCACATTTTGCGGACCCGAATATGGTTCTAGATGATAAATAGAACCTCGCTCGCCCTCGAGATATCTGGTTACATATATTACGAAGCATTATCTGCCTCCAAAGTGTAGCCAAAATGAGTCCAATCACTTTTTGGTTTGCCCTCGCGGGACTCGGTTTCGCCAGCGCCGTCAATCAGTACAAGCTTGTCGAGTCTTACGATCACACCAACTTCTTTGACAAGTTCAACTTCTTTGTAGTAAGTGACAGTCTTTTGGCTCGCGCGCGGATATGGAAAGGGGCTCCAATCTGAGACAATATTCAGAGCAACTATAACACCAGCAACTACAATGATGTCGACCCAACTTCGGGCTACATCAACTACCGCAGTCGGCAAGATGCCGTGAAGCTAGGACTCATTGCGACTCAAGGGTCGGAAATGTTTCTTGGCGTCAATCACAGAGACAAATTGGATCCCAAAGGCAAAGGCCGCGACAGTGTTCGAATCGAGAGCAAGCAACTGTACAACTATGGGCTGTTCATCTCAGAGTTTACACATATGCCAAAAGTCGGCTGTGGGGTTTGGCCGGCGTTGTAAGTCTGCGCAGTAGCCATAGTGGTCGTTGTTGTCAAACCCCCGAAACTAACCATGGTCGTCTATCCTTTTAGTTGGACATTCGGTGATCCGTGGCCCGTAAAGGGTGAAATGGACATTTACGAAAATTGGAATCTGGCGCCATACAACATGATGACACTTCACACAGGGAATGCAAGCCAAGTCGGGAACTGCACAATCAGCCAGAAAAATATGGTGAATCCTGTCATCACGACCAATTGCGATGTTACCTTTCAGGACGCGAAGCAGACCCTTAACCAGGCGTGCGGCACAGCGGAGGACCGCGGGCAATGGGGCTCCAAGTCTGGTGGTGTCTGTAAGTACAATCCGCTTGATCAATTCTGCTGCCCCCAATCACTATAAGAGTACTAATTGTAAGCGAAAAGACGCCATGGAGTGGACCGCCGACTACGTCCGGCTCTGGAGCTGGAGTCGAAGAGACACCCCCGCAGATATCAAGCTCCAGCAGCCGAATCCTCAGCTGTGGGGGAAGCCCTTTTTCTACGCCGGCGGCTCGTCTTGCGACATGGACAGCCACTTGCGTGACCAGAAACTGGTGCTCAACATTGACTTTTGCGGTGCTGCCGCGGGAAACCCAGCCCTCTGGGGCCAACAGTGCCGAAACACGACGGGATACGAAAATTGTGCCGACTATGTTGCAAGGCACCCCGATCATTTCGCTGATGCATTCTGGAAGGTCAAAGAAATCAAAATTTACCAATCACCATTGAATTCCACAAATTCGACCAAGCACAGTTATAGGCACTTGCACAGGCTGCGACACCATCACTAAACTTGGCTATACTTTTATCACAAACTCTTATATACCATCAGGCGAAACAAAGGTGCTGTACATCAAGAAATAGTAGTCAATAAATTATATATATATATATATATAT
>JAPERH010001087.1:0-18644 GCA_030411535.1 Beauveria australis
ATGGGGGCATTCGACGCCCTTTTTAAAAATTTTTTTTGCAGTTTAAAAAAAAACCACAACAGCCCCCATATCACGCTTTCCCCCCCCCCCCCCCCCCCCCGTCCGTAGCTCCCTCCACCACGTCATTTCGCTTCGACTCTAAATCACTGTCTCGTCCCCCTCCCCATCTGCACCTCTTCACATCGATGTTTGGCCCATGATGGAAACCACCGCGACCGTAATGGCTTCTCTCAAGAATAACGGCAGTGTCGACGACAACAACGGGTATCGTCTCCCCTCAGCCATCTGTCGCCCGCTCACTGACAGCTGCGCTAACTGTTCTTTTCAAAAATCAGCGTCGACTATGTCGTTCATTATAAAGTTCCCGCGAAAGGTGCGATTGACGCGTAATATATTTACTTCGGCCCATTTGGCTAACATCGTCGTAGAAAAGGCAGAGGCCGAAGCTGGCTACGTCGAGCTCATCAAGGCCCTAACCACCGTGGGGCTCGCCAGCGAGGTGCGACGCGCCAGCAAGGACTCCCTCTATGTCTTTGTCAAGATCGCCTCAGTCGAGCTGCTTCAAAAGCAGATTTACAGGGCTAGACTGCAGGACTGGCTGCACGGCATCCGATCCTCCACCCCCAACCACGATGTCGCCAAGACGCTCGAAAGCGAACCTGTGACCGAGGCCGAGCGCCTGCGACTCGTATACCTCATGATGATCAAGCCAGAGAACGAAGGGGGCGCTGGAATCACAGAGAATGCAGGCAAATGGAAGTATGTCGATGCCATTTTCCCCCTCCACAATCGCGCCTTCAACAAGCAGTGGATCTCCAGCTGGAGCGGCAAATACCTCCTCGAAGAATCCGACATTTACGACATTCGCGACAAATTTGGCGAAAATATCACCTTGTACTTTGTATTTTTGCGGTCTTACCTGCGCTTCCTGGTTGTACCTTCTGCAATTGGTTTCAGCGCTTGGTTGTGTCTGGGTCAGTTCTCCATGATCTATGCTGTTGCCACCTGTCTCTGGTCCGTCATCTTCTTTGAGTACTGGAAGAAGAAGGAGCTCGATCTTGCTGTTCAATGGGGTGTGCGACGCGTCTCAGAAATTCAGCAGCCGCGGCCCGAATACCAGTGGGAATATGAAAAGGAAGACCCCGTCACCGGCGAAGCGCTCCGTGTATACCCTCCCATGAAAAGACTCCAGACTCAGATTCTCCAAGTGCCCTTTGCTCTGGCATGCGTCATTGCCCTCGGTAGCCTCTCCCTTACGGCCATCTCTCTCGAAATCTTCATCAACGAAGTTTACAACGGCCCTGGAAAGCAATACCTCACCTTTGTCCCGACGGTCATTCTCGTGGTTTGCACGCCTATTATATCCACCCTCTTAATGACTGCAGCCAAAGCACTGACGGATCGCGAAAACTATGCCACTGTCGATGCCTATCATTCAGCCTTGATTCAGAAGCAATTTGTCCTCAACTTCGTGACGTCTTACATGCCCCTGCTCTTCACCACGTTCGTCTACCTACCATTTGGCCGAGTTCTCATTCCCGCCCTCGACTTTTGGAGACGAACTGCACAGGTCATTACTTTTAGCAAAGCGCCACTCGCCACGCGTGAATTTCACATCAACCCTCAGCGTATTTCGTCCCAAATGTTTTACTTTACTGTCACGGCGCAAATTGTCAACTTTGCCACTGAGCTGGTCGTTCCATATGTCAAGCAGAGAGCGTTTGCCAAGGCAAAGGAGATCCAGGCGAAACGGGGCGACGATGCCATTCACGATAACCCAGAAGAGACCGAGTTCATGAAGCGAGTCCGCAACGAATACGAGATGGTCGTGTATGACGTAACAGAAGATTACCGCGAGATGGTGATGCAATTTGGTGAGACCAGCTACTGATTGAACTAGGTACTGATTACTAACAACACCAAGGCTACCTGAATCTCTTCTCAGTTGCTTGGCCGTTGGCGCCATGCTGCTTCCTGGTCAACAATTGGGTCGAACTTCGCTCTGATGCTCTCAAGATCGCCATGAGCTGCCGCCGACCCGTTCCGTGGAGAGCCGATTCTATCGGCCCATGGTTGCAAACTCTCGGCGTTCTCTCATGGCTCGGCAGTGTCACCAGCTCCGCCATTGTCTTTCTGTGCAGCAGAGACAGGAACGGTGAGCGTGGAGGGGCCTCCAACTTTACGGCATGGGGTCTTTTGCTGAGTATCTTGCTCGTGGAGCATTTTTACTTCTTGGCGCAGATCGTCGTTCGCACTGTTTTGGATAAGTTGGAAAGCCCCGGGCTGCAAAAGGAACGGAAAGAACGATTCCTACTGAAGCGTCGTCTGCTGCAAGACCATCTGGGACAGGACGTTGCTGACCGAGCCGCGGCTCCTGGTATCGAAACATCGGAAAAAATCACCAGAGCTGCTCTGGAGGAAGAGGCACGGCTTACTTCTATCAAAGGCAAGAGTTCGCCAGCAGAAATGTGAGTCACGATCAAAGCAAGTTCTAGCAAACTGTGGCTAATGCGAATTCTAGCTTTTGGCAACGACAGCAGGGTATGCAAGAGACCATTGATATTGGCCGCATGTTCATTTCCCAAGTTGTAAGTTGAGAAGTGCCACAACAAAGGAAACCAAGCACGCGCTGACCGAGATAGGACACAAAACCCGGCAAGCCAGCCAACCTCGCGGAGCCAAGCCCCAGGGCATGATTTGTTTGGGTTGATGTAAACAGGAGAGCTTGTGGGAGTCGCCGCCAGTTTAAGACCGACCAGTGCAATCCCTACAGAGCACGCCATGTTTGAATAGGTGGAGATTATCAATCAAGACTACGATTCATCTGCATTAGGAACTTATGCGCGGATAAAGCATAATCAGACGTCGCGGAAAAGATTCATAGCATATATTGCTGCGTGTGTAAGCGATGACGAGGCTGTGGTGCCACGGAGGGGGATTGAGATTCGAGTCGCATGCACAAGAGCACGATCCAATTCGCGAAACCAAAATCCCCTGCCTCAGCTCCTTGTAGGATGGCATGGCGCTTCGCGGATGGGTATACCTGGCTCGCTGATCCTGCAAGCCGCCAGGGGGGCGAGCATGATGCTAATCTCGTTGGGGCGATAAGTCGACGCTGTTCCGCAAGGAGGACTAGGGGGTCCAAACAATAGTCGAGACCAGTTTGACCACAATCTTGATCAATAGATTATGCGAAAGGAAAGGGGGGCGGAAGCATCTTGGCCACTACTCGGGTATTAGGAGACGATTCAAGAGCAGAACGCACGTGGTGAAGGATGAAGCTATAAGTGATGGAGGGAACCCTGGGGAGGGGGAGGGGGCCAGGGCAGGTCGGTACCGGTTCGGGCGGGACCAGCGTCGCCCCGCCCCGCCGCAGCTTTGTTCTTCTTGGGGCTTTGAGGGATTTGGTGAGTGCAAACACTCGACCTACACAGTTTGGCTTCAGGTTGGCCATTTATTCCCTTGCTCTGCCACCAGGCTAGCATTCATTCGGATACCGAACTACAGTTCTCCATTGATTTGCCGGTTTTTCACATCTTCCTCGTCTGCCCCTCCTGGCGTTGCGGCCTTGGTTCTCTAGGCACGTTCTTCGCTAGACCAGCAGCCTCTAACCAAGACGAGTAGGTACACGGGCGAATGGGTAGACGAAAGTATTTAAACACCAGACGGTTGGAGCGCACCGCTCGCTAGCGCAGCTTCGTTCCACTGTCTGTTCTCAACGGAAACGCCCGGGGCGGCGGCCAGGACACCACAACTTGCACACGCGACTTGGGCGAACCATGTAACCATGGCTGCCTGTTGGCACATCCGATCATCCTTGATTGTCTCATCAACATGTACGTCACTGATTCGGGGTTCCGATCAACCAGAGACGGGCGTCGTCGGTTATTGCATCAAGGGTAACAGGCCGGCTCTAGGTTTGGCTCGGAACCGATTAGCCCGTTGAACGGTCATGGTGGTGGTGGTGGTTGTGGTGCTCTTTCAATCCTTCGGTCTGCCTCACACTATGCCATTGCCAGCCCGTCAGCGGTTCAACACCAATAGATTCCTGCGTGATAGTGGGCAAAAGGCCAGCCCCTTGCTCACTGCTCCGCAGCTTTTGCATGCGGACATTTTCAGCCCGCCGACCTCAACCAGTGTCCGGGAATGCGTTCTTGCGTGCGGCTGCGTTAGCGTGCCCACGAGGCGTCGCCTGCGGCAGCCACCACTTTGCCTGTATTATGCCGTCTCGCTGATTACCTGTCCCCGGTTCGCCGTGTTCCAAATACTGGGTGGCGGCCGAGAAACCACAGGCTCGCCCACATTCATCTTCTCATCATACTTCTCCCTCTTGTAATGGTCAAGCTATATCGCTTGGCTCTGTATAAGCACTCCTGGGCGACCCGTTTCCTTTACATTACGTCAAATCGTGCCGCCTTTGTTTCAGGCTTGCAGCGCAACAGCCGACCAATACCAAGGTCGCTGGGTCCTCGCGACCTTCGAGCCACTGAAGGAATATCGCCGCCCAGACTTGACGATACGCAGGTTCTGTTCTCAATCTGAAAGACTGTAGTCAAAGGCCGGCCCCTCATTCTTGTGACTCGTCGGCAGCTCACACGCAAACATTCTGCGCCCAGCAGTCTGCCTGCGCCATCGCCGCCATCATGAACGAAGAGGTCAACGTGCTAACCCTGAAGCCTTTCTGCGATGTCGTTGAAGAGGCCAAAGCGGCCTTGGAAAATGCTGGCGAAAATGAGTCCATGCGCAAAGCGGCAAAGAAGCTTCTCAGAGAAGGCGAAAAGGCCGTCAAGCTAATCGAACCCCAGTGTACCAAGCGACACACTGAATATGGCGACAGCTTTCTCAACGCTCTGCGAGAAAATGGTAGGCCGTTTCCCAACGTCCCACCATCGGTGATCCATACCGAGTCACTAATGTATCCTTTAGAAGGAATTCAAGAACCCCGAGCGAAACTGAGTCGTCTAGTATACGGCTTCGACGAATACGTCGAGGAAGACGAGTTCGAGGCCGACAAGTATACCGAACTCCAGGCCCTCACACGAGAGGTTGCGCTCAAAATCTACGAGGTCTTAATCAGCATGAAGATGCCATCCAAGGACCACAGACCACAATCAGATCTCAACGAATTCTCCCCTCCCTCCTCGCCAATGCCCCCGCCAAGCTTTCCTATACCACCAACTCCACCACGCTCCTCGGTTCAAAGCGCGACAGGTGCACCATCTAGCCCAGGACCAGGCGCCCCGCGACACGCAACTCAGAGTGTCTACTACGCAAATGAAGAGCTTGAAAACTTCCGCGATCGACAGCCTAGCAGCGTGGTAGCTCCGCCTCCTCAACAGCCGCCGCCACCTCGGCCACCCTCGGCCGACCCGTGGGACACAACTATCGTCGGATCAAGCGACGATATTGGAGTCACGACGGAAGGCGAGCCGGTTCCAAGGCGACCGCTCGTGCCACCTCCGTTACCACGTCGGCCCTCCCAATCGGCAACATCGCCAGTCAGTTCTGGCCAACGCAGGCTCAGCCCGACGCTCCAACGTCGTTCAATAGGGCCATCATCTGGGCAGGAGCAAAGAGCCTCTGATACCTATCCCTATGACGAAGCAGAGTGGCGCCGCCTCACAAATCAGCATTATGGCTACCAACCGAACAGTCCACAGCCGAGCCCGCTACATCTTAATACAAAGCTCGAGCCGTTCCAGGAGGAAGATGCTATCGACAATAATGCCATAGATAGTGGTAAATCCGTTAAAACTACAAATCGGATGCATCACACGCACCAGGTGTCGCTAGAGTCTGGTTCCGCTGGCCCCGAACACGATACACATCGCGACACATTCGGCGGCCTTCCACAGCGTCGTTCGAGGACGGACTCTGTGGCAGAGAGCATCCTCGATCCTTATCTGAACAATGTGCGCATATCAGATCATTCACAAGAGACTGCTGCAAACTCTGTTCGCCCGCCGATGATGCCCACTCAGAGCGTTGACGACGGCCTCATCGTGGTAGAGTCAGATCGTCGACCTTCAGAGCCGGCCCCAATCATGTCACAGAAAGATTCTTCGATTGGAAGCAATTCCTCTTTTTATCTCTGCAAGGGATTTTGTAGCGGAGCCGAAGAGGTTGTGGTTGGTGGTCTAGGTGTCAAGAAGACACGAAGGCCGGTGGGCTTTACTGGAACAGCCACAGTGGCGCGCTGCACCGGCTGTGTCTTTGAGCTGTCTTTCCAAGATATTGAGAATGACTTGGGCAAACAGGAATGTGGCAACTTTCGGCACGTTGGTGTCGGCTACCGATTGCGCTTCCTTCAAAAGAGCCATGTTCACACCAAACGCCCAGATGATATTCTATACGGCTGTGTTTTTTGCATTCGCCAAGGACGAAGCATGGACCCCAGCGATGCCACCGTCTTCTTCAACGTCAAGTCGCTCTTCAATCATCTCGCGCGCCACCCCAGACCACTACCCGAGGTGCCCGGCATCGTCGTCGTTGACCAGCCGAACGTGCCCGAACAATACCGCAACGATTACGACCTGCACTTTATGAAGCCGCCGGTGCCACACCCCGCGCTGGAGCACGAACAAGAAACAGCCGCGATGCCCGTGGGCGTGGCCAGAGAACCTGCACGTAAGATGTATGGTCAGAGACTGTTAGCAGACCGCACACCTGCTCTCGAGCTCGTGGTCGGCTCCAAAGTGACTGGTCTCAGCTGGCCAGCCAAGTACAATGGAGAGTGGTGCATGGGCTGGTACGACGGCGTGCACGCTTCCGTTCCTCTGGAGACGCTGAGGCTGGAACCTCCTCCGTCGCGCGACATTCGCATGGACGGGACGAGTCACATCCGAGCCAAGGCAAGATGGAAGTTTGCGCACAAGGACAAGGACAAGACGGAGTGGCTGAGATTTGACAAGAACGAAGTCATTACCAACATAAGCTGTAAGTGGGGTCCTCGGGGACAATATTTAAAAAAAAAAAAAAAAAAGAGGCTACCATGCAAAAACGGACATGCAACTGACACGCGGAATAATCGTATAGGGCCCTATCCTGAACATTGGTGCTGGTCCGGCACAAATGCCAAGGGCAAATGGGGTATATTTCCCCAGGCATTTCTCGACACAAACACGGTGCAGGAGCTGTCGCCTGCCGCCGCCCAGAGGGTGAGCAGCCTGAGCAGCGAAAAGAATAAGTCGTCGTCGATTCTGCCAAGGTTTTCCGTCCGCAAGGCGCAGGGCCCGCCGAGCATTGCCTCGAGCCGATCTTGATGCTGGATGTGGAGCTGGGTGGAAGCGCGGGCACGTCTTGACCCCTTGTACCTTTTTTTTTTTCTTTCTGCCACTCTTCTTTTGCGCAATATTCTGGAATTTGTTTCTTTCTTTTTTCTTTTCTTTTTTAACTTTTCCTGTATATATTACAAGGGCTCTGTTTACTGTGACGAGCAAGCTTCAGCTCTCTCTTGCGTTGGAATGCCTTGCCCTGCCAAGTCGTTTTCCTTTTGCACAGTTTAGATCTGTATGCGGGGGCGTTTGCCCCTCTTGATGATACCTTTGCTTCTTTTAGATCTAGATCAGCATATTATATATTCAGATTCAAATATACCTTTCCAATAGTGAAAGCGCTGGCAGGCGCAGACTAAAGAGCATCAGCAACCAAAGGTAGTCAAGACGTAAAGTCGATGAAACTTTTGCAAAACGTAATTTCTGGCCAACCATGTCTTGCTGAAATGACTCGAATCCAGGCATGGTATTATATTATTATTTGGAGCCGTTTAATCATTCACCACTCATATAATTCCCGTCGCTTTTCCGAAATCGAGCAGCACATTTATATCCCCTTACCATTAACGCCCATGCTCCCTTTGCGGTCCTTTCATCATTCCATTGCTCGATTGGTCGACCAAAACCTTCCCTCATGGATAGTCCTTCATACCCGCCGATTCGCCGCTGCGATCTTTGAGGTAGGCGTACCTCGGGTCGTCCCTCACCAGCGCCGGCAAGTCTTGGTTATTCTCGATCCGCTCAAACTTGTTGGACCTGCGGCCCCAGATATCGACGCCCTCGCGCACGGCGTTGGCGATGCGTTCGGGCTCGCGGTATTCGGCTCCGTTCATCCACTTGTGGGAGAAGCTCGCCATCTTATTCAGAAAAAGCTCCATCGAGTCGAAGCAGCTGCTGCAATGCCAGCTCGAGTTGGCGTACTTGCCCGACTCGCGCCACCGCGAGATGAAGTTGCCACCGCGGCCGGCGCGCAGGTTGTTGGGCGTGAGCGTCCGCTGGCCGTCGTAGAATGTAGCCTGGGGATGGTGCCACTCGGGTCCGATGCTCTGAAACTGAAACGAGTAGTAGTAGAAGCGCGAGAAGAGTGTAAGGCGTCGGGGAAAGTTGCAGGCGCGCAGCGTACGTAGCGTTTCGGGTCGTGGTATTTCGTCCACGTCAGCGACGACGAGCACGTCGCCGAGACGCGGGGCGCGATCACCATTTAGCTTGGGAAAGACTTGCTCGTAGCTGGCGTCACGCTGCAGATATTCGAAATCCCATGTCTGGTGGGGATGGAAGCTGCTGGGGAATTCCAGCTCGTGGTAGAGCATCTTGTCGTGGTACTTGGCGAAGCGATCCCAGTTGTCCTTGGCTAGCATAGGCTTCGAATGGCCGTGGAATGTCTTTGGTGATTCCACGACGATGAAGAGGTCAACCTCGTCGTATAACGCATCGAGACGAATTTCGAGCCAATCGAGTTCGGTGTTGATCATCGTCAGGTCGTAAATTTTTCGACGGGAGCCCGAGGCTGTCGCGGGATAGGCAGTGAAGCCATGAGAAGCACAGAGCTCGTGTGTCTCTGGCGAGTCTTGTATGGTGCCGAGTGTAAGCAAATCCTCGTTGGAAGTCAGGTACAACCTCGACAAGACGAAGAAGATGCTTGCGCAAACGACGAGGTAAATCAACGACTTGTATGGCTGCTTGGAGGGCAGCGCCCGCAGCGAAAGGCCCATGATGCCCGATAGGTGTTCTGCCGTGCCAGAATTCGGACGGAGAAGTAATAACCTGAAAAAAAAAAAAAAAAAAATAAAAACAGGAAGCCAGAAAAGCTGGACTGTGACTGGTCGTTGGGAAATGAACGCGTTGCTAGTATGCGAGGTTAAGCAACCTTTGACCCCTTTTGACGAAATACGGCAAGTTGGTGTCACACAGAGACTCCAAATAAGCCGAATCAATTCTGGCGAGTTTCAGTGATGACATCAACCAGCCCATCAGCATCATGGTACTCTGTACCACTGATTGGGCTACTAATAAGTGATGAGCTGCAACGCCCGCAACGGCCAACGTCAATGACAGCCACAATGCACTCCTTGCATCTGTGGCTTTTCAGGCCTCGAGGCAAAGTTGCTGAGAGCGGGGAGAGCCTGCCATTGCAGGTGGTATGGGGAAGAGGGGGAAGAGGGCCGTCTGTCAGGGCATCAATGCACCGCTGATACTTTATGGTTCCCCATTCTAAGCAGTTGGCTAAAACGAAGCGTGAAGCACAGCTGCCTTGTGGTAAGAATGGCGAGCAATTTCACGCGAACGACTGCGCCCAGCCCCCATTACGCCAGCAGGCGGGTACCAAACTACATGGCTGGCTCCATGTTATTTCGAGGCTCGGTCAGCCATATGGGCGGGGTTGGGGCTCCATAGCCCTATAATTTTACTAGATCAGGGGCATCTGCAGTAAATACCCCGTTCTGCAGACTCGCAACGTAGAGGCTATTCGGAACGGCCGATCGGACGCTGTGAGTCCGTCTCATGCAGAGCATATCAACAGCAGCAGATGTCATTGCTTGAAATCTCTCCTAATTGAGCTGCGAGTATCTGGCGATGAACCCCCGATTGGCCATCAGATTCGAGTGGATTCGGAAACAAAAGCCCACTTCGCGATGTCCCGAAGCAAGTGGAGTTGGCGCGCCCGGCCATCAAAAGGGACGCGTCATGCTACCAGTAAGCGGCTTGCCAAGGAGCACGGATGCGCTTCTTTCTGGATATTTAGATGGTGAACCCAAATGAAGTTATCCACACCTTGTTGGATGTACTGCTGAGCCTTTAATGTAGAATTTAGCGCGCGAGAGTTTTTAGGCAGTGGTGTATGAATACTCAGAAGGCGACCATCGCTCGCAGCCTTGTGAGGCTAACTAGCTAGCGTCAGATGACCGGATCTTGACTGTGACTACGGAGTACGGAGTAATAACAGGTTAATTCGGGCCAGCCATCAGCTTCAAGTCGCTTACAAGCGGGGAGAGGAGTTACCTCGCCGGGCAGACAATTGTCGCGTGGCAGCCGCGAGATGTGGCCCCAGCAAGCAGTAATAACAATTGAATGGTCGGGCATGCTGCGGGAATTAGGGAACTAGCGATTTGATGAACCGTGCATTTCATTGCCGTCATCCATTGTTGTCGCGTTGGCACGCTCTCTGCCGATCATTATTGATGGGACGAATGCCGCTCAAGCTAACAAGAAAAGCCGCAGGGCTCCTTTCTGTTGGGTTGTTCTGGTGGTGACAGACGCGCCAATACGCATCGCAGAAGGTTTCACAACGAATACGCGCCGTTTCTCGCAAATAAAACTTTGTTATCGGAGAGACATGCTGTGATACTGTGAGCGGGTAGACACATGTCTCGAATCGTATCAAGATGGGCGTACTCTGTACATACCATGGATCTGATCACGGAAGCTAGATAAATAGATATCTGCGGGTGCATACGTAAAGGCTGGGCGGGTGGGTGTACCTCGGCCGTGGCCAGGGACCTGACAAGTTGGATATTGAGACGCATTGTCAATACGAGACAGTAATTTTCGCGAGGAGAATGCTGGTTTGATGGCAGGAGTCGCCCTTGATGTCTCGAGATTTGGGTGCCAGCGCACTAATTTAGCCACCGACTTTGCCAATTGCCACTGTTTGGTGGCTCACAGTGGCTGCCAGCGGGCACCGCCCATCACTGCCGAATGGGTTCTTTCCGAGCTCACTGACCACAATAACTAACAAACCCATTCTTTCCCACAACCACATGCATGCCTGTCCAACCAGCTTGGCTTTTGTTCCGCCTTTGGCCGCGACAGACGATCTGCGCTTCACTTTCGATGTGATTCTCGAGACTCTAATCCGTAGGCCCTGTTGACTCCCTCGTTGGCTCCCTTTGTTCATCTTCCAACGCAACCTTGGCGATGACGTCCGTTACAATCTAAGCCTGTACAATAGGCTATAGCTTAGTACAATGCGCCGCCGCGTTGCATTGCATACCGCCCTATCACCGTCAATCTCATGGGGACCGGCGTCAAGTGACAGGATGACAACGTGTCGGCCCCCGCCGCCAGAAAGTCCGTCATGGTAGCCGTCCAGAGCTGCATAGTCGAATGTGAGATGCAGACAACAAGACGACCGTTCTGCGTCCACACATTTCTACTACCAGATTATTGACTCACTGGAACTTCTCAAATAACTCAGGGACCCTGTTTGTGCCTGTCACAAGTCATCGCGAACATTTGTCACCCTAGCTCCAGCTAGTTTCGGATCAGTCTTCGCGCTTCATGCGCGCGCCACACCCTCTCTTTTTCGCCATTCCACAGCCGGCTCGATCTTGCTTCTCCTGCTTTTCCAGTGGGGGTTGCACGGTTGCACGATAGTAGCGCTGCAGCGTCTCCTCGTCTATGCAGGCAAAGGACACTTGATCATGCACTCTGCACCATGTCCATCCGGTGACGCTCGTCAGCAGCACCGAGAGCATGGCGCCAATTGGCTACGCTCCAGGTCAGCAGACTTCAATAACTTGTTGCTCTGTTTAGACACGTCCGTCTGCTCCACCTGTTATTCTCGGCGCGGTTGGACTTGTCGCTGCTGTCATGTTGTCAGAGTGCGATGTACCAGTGTGCAACCATGGCCGCATTACCGTGTTGGATGCATACCCTCCCTGTCTCACACGCCCATACATGTCCCCTACTCCATATCAGCCCTACTTTCTATACTTATATATCTTCTTTGGCTATTCCCACAAACCATGGAGTCCTTGTGCTATTCTTTCATATCAGTAACAACCTCACGATGTTGTCCTCGTCGTCTTGGGCCGCAAGCCTCCTCTTGGGGCTTGCGATGCACGCGTCTGCTACGCCTATGGCGGCCTCCCTCCATTTGTTTCCTGGCTCTCTCATATACGGCCCATATGTCGTATTCGGTGCCAACAGTCTGAACAAGAACTGGTACAGTAACAATACCGGTCTATGGGGCGACCTCTGGTGGAATAGCGGCAACGCCTTCACCACCCTCAGCGAATTTCTCAGGATAGGTGCACTGTTTGCGATACCGATTGGAACCACCGAATACATTGAGAACACCTTCAAGAGAGCCCAGACCGTCGACGTCCAAACAACAAAGTATATGAACTTTGACAAGGGTGGTATGATGGAATCCCACTACTGCATCAACGGCGTCGGCGCTTGCGCCACGAAGCGCGACGGGTCTCCCGCCAAGCGAGGCTTCAAAAACTTTCTCAATGAATATTACGACGACGAAGGCTGGTGGGCTCTTGCCCTGATCCGTGCCTACGATGCCACCTACAACGCAAAGTACTTGAATGCTGCCGTCACTATATTCGAGGATATGCAGACTGGCCTCGGCGGCCCTTGCAATGGTGGGATCTACTGGAGCAAGGAACGGCAATATGTCAATGCCATCTCAAACGAGCTCTATCTTACCGTTGCCGCGTCGCTCGCGGGCCGCATACCGACCGTACCCGAATATCTCGAGATAGCACAGGACCAATGGAGCTGGTTTTCAAATAGCGGTATGATCAATTCGGACAATCTCATCAACGACGGACTGGATGCCGACTGCAAAAACAACGGCCAGCCCACTTGGACGTACAACCAGGGCGTCATCCTCGGTGGCCTCGTTGAGCTGTCTCGCGCCACTGGCGATAGGACTCACCTTGCAACGGCCTCCAAAATTGCCAAGGCGGCTATTGCCAAACTATCCAAGAATGGCATCCTTGAAGAAGTTGGAGGCTGCGAATTCCAACCTGGTCGATGCGGTCAGGATGGACAGCAATTCAAGGGCATCTTCATTCGTAACCTAGCTTTTCTGCAGGCAGTTGCTCCTGATGATCAGTTCAAGACTTTTATCCTGAACAATGCAAAATCCATTTGGAAGAATGATCGCGAGGCCAGCTCCAGCAAGCTCGGAGCCGCCTGGGCCGGCCCATACTTTGACGCTACTAGTCCAACACAGAGCAGTGCTCTGGACGCTTTGGTTGCAGCGATTACGGTGGCATAATTGGAGGCAACAGTGCGCGAAAGTATTCAATCATTTTATATCCATCTATATTCCAAGTAATAAAAAGTTGTCAAACACGGTGTGTCAAGTTTACTGTCATGTTCTCCTCCGCCGCTGGGTTGATGATGTAAGGCGACGGCAACGGACAATGCTTTCCTCGGTCGCTGCACTTCATAATTCCCAATGATTCTAGAGCTAGATAAAGATGCAACATTTACCGATACGGTTCATGTTGCATGATATTCATGTTGTAAGTTACCCGCCAGCACCATGGTGCATGCTTGCCCGCATCCTAATCAAAGTGGATCACGGCGTCGTTGGCCAAGCCTTGACCTCGCCTTCGCAGCAATGCATTGCTCGAGCATCCTAATAACGGCCGACTCACGGGAACAGAGGCCTGCTGGTAAGTGGCGGTCAATTTCGGACTCGGAGACGACTCCGATATTAGGCTGCAGCAGTTGAGCTTTGTTGCCGCAGTTTTGAACAGAGTTCGTTGACAATTTTGCTGCCTGTTTACTCACCGCGTTGTGTGTGGTACGAGGCTTGCGGGCTGCCAAGTTCCATGCCAAAGAGGGATATTGATTTGCAGGCCTCCTTGCGCTTAGAGTCCTCAACAGACTCGGTTTCGCTGGCAAGATGAACGCTGCCGACGAGGACTTGGACAATAAACTCCAAAAAATCTCTACCGATCTCCTTGCGGATCTCGACAAGGCGCTGGTCACATATCTGCGCAAACCAGACGGCAGCGGCGGCACAAGAGTGAGATCCCTTGTCCGCGCCCGAGAGGCATTTGCCGCCATCTGCGACGTAAGTTTGTACCATCTAGCCGTCTTGCGACCGAGATATCGAGACACCGCGACACCGCGACACCGACACGCCTCAAATACCCGATCCGCTGACCCGTCTTCTCACCAGGTGATTGACAAATTCCAAGAGCTGCCTCAGCTGCTCGACCCGCATCTCCCCAAATGGATCCCGTTTCTGGCCAAGTCGTATCTGGAAGATCTGACCGCGCCGCGTCGCAAACGCGACAGCAGCGCCAGGTCCCAGGCTCTGGTTCCCGTCTCCTTTGCAATTGCCAAGATCCTCTACACATTTTGCAAGGTGCGCGGCGAAAAGGTCATTGTGCGCTTCTTGAATGGCGAGGCCAAGTACCTCGAGCTGCTGCTCTCCTCCATCGAAGAGGCAGAGGCGCAAGCCGCCAGCGCGCCAGCGCTTGATCCCAGCGACGAGCTGTTCACGCGTGCAAAGGGATGGGAGTGGGAGCAAAGGTACATCGTGCTGCTGTGGCTGTCGCATCTACTGTTCGCGCCCTTTGACCTGGCGACCATTTCCTCGGTCGAGTTTGAGGAGGATGCGGTGCCGCGAATCGACGGGCTGCAGCTGCAGGATAACCTGCCCGGCATCACGCTGCGGATTCTGCCGCTGACCATCAAGTATCTGGCCGCGGCCAGCAAAGAGCGCGACGCCGCCAAGGCACTGCTCGTGCGAATGGCGATGCGCAAGGATATGCAAAATCTGGGCTTGCTGAACAGTCTGATTAATTGGGCCGTTACCTCGCTCCATCCGCAAAACGGCGTCGAGCCGCGCCCAGCATACTTTTACCTGGGCGTGCTCTCGTTTCTCGCTGGAGTTTTGCGGTCGTCGTCTGAAACTTCGGATTTGGACGCGCACCTCTGCTTCATCTTCAATGCCGTGCATGCTCTCACTCTGAATGATACTGATGTATCCAAGGCTGTCAATGCGCTGGCGTTGGCGCGAAAGATGATCATCAAGGTCATCCGCTCGGTAGTTGTTACATATTTACGCGGCAGCAGACAGGACACGCAGAGCATGGAGATTACGGAAACGGCGATTGGCTATCTGTTGGAAAGCCTGTCGGACAATGACACGCCTGTGCGCATGTCGGCAAGCAAATCTTTGAGTGTCATTACTCTCAAGCTTGACCCTGACAAGGCCTCTCAGGTTGTCGAGGCCGTACTCGAGTCGCTCAACCGCAACGTGCTGTGGAATAAGGAGGAAACTAAACAAGGTGCACGCCCTGTACGCGATTTATCGGCAGTCAATCATTTGGAGTGGCATGGCCTCGTCCTCACGCTCTCTCACCTCCTTTACCGGCGCTCACCACCCGCGAATCAGCTGTCGGACATTATACACGCATTGCTGCTCGGACTGTCCTTTGAGCAGCGATCTTTGGCCGGCACCAGCGTCGGAGCCAACGTTCGCGATGCTGCATGCTTTGGCGTCTGGGCCATTGCTCGTCGCTACACTACCGCCGAACTACTCGCCGTTCCAACCCACTCGGTATTCGCAGCCAAGGCGCACCCGCCGGACAGCTCCATCATCCAAGTCCTCGCCACGGAGCTGGTGACTGCAGCCTGTCTCGACCCCTTTGGAAATATCCGCCGCGGCTCCTCGGCCGCTCTGCAGGAGCTTATTGGTCGCCATCCGGAAACCGTTGAGCAAGGCATATCAGTCGTGCAGACCGTAGACTACCACGCTGTCGCCAGACGCTCGAGGGCTATTCAGCAGGTAGCGTCGAGTGTGACGCGGCTTGCCCGCCAGTATGGTGACTCTCTTCTGCATGGCATTCTAGGCTGGCGCGGCGTCGGTGATATGGATGCCCCGTCTCGGAGAGACTCTGGCGTCGCGTTTGGAGTTCTCACTAAAGTGATGGGGGAACATTCGGTATCAAACAAACTCTTTGAAACATCTATTGATCTGGTGCTGGCCAGACTCCGGGGACTGGCAACAAGAAAAGTCGAAGAGCGGCATGGTTTGCTACTGTGTCTATCTTCAGTTTTGGATCAATTTCCAGGGTTCGAAAGCTCTGGCGGAGCGGGCACCAAAATGAACACAATCACCGCAGTCTCAGCAGTCTCTCGTATCCTACAGGATTGCCACGATACAACGTATAGGCGGCCGGAGCTCATCGCAGAGGCAGCGAGCCGACTCGCCGTATCTACTGCGCCTCTTTTACAAGCGTTAATCGGCTACGACACGCAAGATGAAGTCCTCGAGTCTGGAGCAAAACTTCTGTCACCTAGTAATTCCAGCATGTACGTCGTCGAGTTTCTTGGACATGTCCGCAAGAACGTGCCACGGAGTACCACCATGGCAGAGTTCGCCGAGAAGCTCAAAAGTCTCATTGCCTCATGGCTTGAGTTTTCCGAGACAGAGACTGTTGACGCATCATCCTCTGCAGCTTTGCTCCTGCTGATCATTTCTACCGACGAGGACCGCACCGGGCTGCTGCTAGGATGGGCCAAGCTCGTGCAATACCGCTCCGCGAGCAGCGCCACCACCATCGGCCAGGCCTACTTCCACGCGCTGGCCATGGCGCAGCCGCTGGCACAGGCAACCTCGCAGCATGGCGAGTGGGACGACGTGGTGAGCGAGGCGTTGGTCGCGCGCTGGCTCGCCGACCGGCAGGTGGACACGCGCGTGGCTCTGCTGCAGAGTCTGGTCCGCTCGCGTCTGCTACGCAGCAAACCGCTCGCGTTCCTGCCACTGCTGGTGGACGGCCTGAATGACTACACGACAAACGCGCGCGGCGATGTCGGCTCGCAGGTACGCGTGCAGGCGCTCAAAGCGGTCCAGGTGCTGTGGGCACAGATTGGCGAGGCGACTGGAAAAGAAGAGTGGGTGGTGCAATCGGTGCAAAAGATATTCTACGCAGTCTTGCGCTTGTCGGTAGAGAGGCTGGACAAGGTCCGCCCGGAAGCGCAGTTGGCGTTGTCATTGGCCATACAAAGGAGGTACTGCCACGCTGCTCACCCTCATCACATCAAATGCTCAAAAATGCTCAACTAACCTCTACTGCTACAGCGAAACAAACGACCTCGATCAACTCTCCACCTCTTCAGAGCAGTACTTCACGACGCTGCTCGAGCTCCTCTCCTACGGAAAGCTGCACAAGTCCGTCGCCGCCACTGCCACCTCTGATGCCGTATCCTGGACCTCGCAGCTCATGGCCGGCCTCGTCACGTCGGCCGACACGGGCCAGGAGGACCTCATCATCACCAGCCGTGCCGCCCTCGTCTCGTTTTGCCAGGCCGCGCCCAGCCACTTGCGGCAGGTGTGCAGCGCGCTCGTCCACAACCTCGGGGCCTACCTATCCGAGGACCGGGTCGTCGTGCCGACGCTCGAAGTGATTGCGTACCTCTTCCACGCAGGGCTTTTCCAGCGCTGCGCCGGCACCGGCACCGGCACCGGCACCGGCACGGTCAGCCTGCGCAGCCTGTGCCTGCAGACGCAGCGGGCCGGCTACAAGACGGGCAACGTGCGCAAGATTCTCGCCTGCGTCAAAGTGTACGGCTGCGTGGCGGCCATGGAGGAGACGGCGGAGCAGGGGCCGCCAGAGGCGAGGAAGAGGCTTGGCGCGCTCATGTTTCACCCGTGGCCGCGGGTGCGCATGGCGGTGGTCGATGAGCTCTGGGGGCTGATGGGGAGTGGCGAGGACGGCGCGGGCGCGGATGTGCTCCTGGGTGTGGATTGGGGGAGAGCGGACAAGGCCAGCGTCAAGGCCGTGGTGGAGGAGCTGCAGCTGGTGTAGTGGAAGACAAGACGCTATAGCTTACTTGCTCTTGCACTTTTGCGCGATGCAGAGCAGAGGCAGAGTTGTGAATGACTGTGTAGTGCGTCTTAGCCCCAGCAGTTATCGACCATGTATGATTATTGACCCAAACGCAGCTGCGCAAACCCCTAGACTCTGCTACGTCTTACAAGTTAAGCAAAGATGCTGAAGCAAATTGCTGCTTGAACTATTCATCATACGAGAGGCTGGGGCTGGATGCGAGCTTTGTTTATAGGTGCTTGCTTCCTATATGGCCATGCCAACGCTTGTCGTTGTAAAGTTTCTGGCGTTTGCTTCCGGTTTTCCAAGAGAGCGATGAAGATGGGCAGTGTCTGCACGGCTCAGTATCGTCTTCAGATGTCTGCGAATACTTTGTTGTCGCCTCCGTTTCCGACGCAGGGGGTCATGCGGCCTGCTAGACAGGTACTCGCAAAAGTTTTTTTATTTATTTATTAATTCATTAATCTATTTATTTTGGCGTGGCGAGTAGCAAACGCACGTCCCGATTTTCTTCTTCAACCTCGACAAATTGTCTTGCGGAACATTCATCCGTGCTACCCATAATCGGGCCTCATCTGGCAAGATTTGCGAGGTACATGTTTACTTTGTTTGAGGTGTGGGCGGCGGGGGATTGATTGTTGCTGTTGTTGTTGGGGGGGGGGGGGGGGGGGGGGGGTTAAACCAAACCACACCCACACCCCCCAAAAAAAAAAAAAAAAACCGGAAAAAAAAAAAATAAAAAAATTTTGTTTTTTTTTTATTTTTAAACCAAAAAAAA
>JAPERH010001092.1:0-13588 GCA_030411535.1 Beauveria australis
AGCAGTGAGGGGACTCACGCTCCAGGTCTACCCCCGTTAGGTACTGTGTACTTCGAGTAGTCTTAGCTATACAACTAGCCTATTCCCGCCCCTAACTATAGGAACCTGCTGCGTTAATTCTCGTTTCCTGTTATTCGTTGGCTGTTGTCCTATTCTTGCCGCCCATGTATTCTAGCGGCTTTTACCACTAGAATGGTAGGCACTGCAGTATATAGAGCGGCGGCGCCTCGCTTCCCCTCCTTTCGCCTTTACCCTAAGTCCGTCGTGGCCTCTAACCTAGGCCACCTCCGCCCCAGATCAACAGAAACGACTGTTCCACGATGTTAAGCGCTGTCGCCTATACACATTATATAAACGCTCTAGATAACCACCACCTTGACTTCCTCTAGTTTTAAAGGGCTAAGTAGCTTGAAAGAGCACTAAAGCCTGCGCCGCTCTCGGCCGAGTAGTATGCCGCGAACCGGGAGTGTCTTAGCACCGTTTAATTTGTGAAGCCTAAGTACTCCGCTAAAATAGAGATCAACGTCTCCGGCATCTTTAGAAGATGGAAACGGTACGCCAAGATCGCCTCTAAGCCTATCTTGCAACCCGCAGCTAACCTCGATGCAGCTACTATAGTGAGAAGGAGGTCGGCGACTGGCGAGCCACGATTATTAACCTAACCCGTGCTATTATGATGGACTTTTTCCTCTTTGTCTATAGAAACTATAATATCTAGTCGTGGGGTATATTAGAAGAGTATATTTGCTAATTCTAGTAGCTCTATATGACTATTATAGGGCGCTATATAGATAGAAATAATGTAAAGGAAGTCTATAAGGTATTAAAACCCTCTAAGCTAGAGCACCTAATTATGCCTATTAACTGTAGCC
Organism: Beauveria australis; assembly: GCA_030411535.1. NCBI lineage: Eukaryota > Fungi > Ascomycota > Sordariomycetes > Hypocreales > Cordycipitaceae > Beauveria > Beauveria australis. The sequence goes on from JAPERH010001092.1 coordinate 873, forward strand.
TAGTACTACCGTAATATTTTAATCCCTCGCTTTAATCTTTAAGCGCCGAACATCGACGGCAAGCTGGTTCTTAATGTTGATAGTCTCTAGGTTATCCTGACGTTTAATATCGCGTATAACATAAGCGTATTCAGCCTTAGGCGTCATTAGATCTAGTTAGCCGGCTACTACTAGCTCCTATATTATACTAGGGCCTAACCTATAGAGCTTGTGGATAGTAAGAGAAAAGGTCTAAAGGATGGCTCTTAAGAGATACTCTTTAGCTAGAAAGTTATATAAGAAGTAGAAAACGACGATAGCGCGGATTAAACGCTAAATAAGCAATCCGTAGAGTTTAATAAGATACTTCTATAAGAGATAATTAAGAGAGGCCGTCCTAAAGCTCTCTACTATAAGGATATTCTTTTAATACTTCTATAGCACCCTACTATAGGGAAGGCCATATTAGCCATAGCTATTAAGTTTATCTACCATAAAGGAGTAGATAATAAGCTAAAGCCGTATATTCTATCCCGCATACTACCTCACTACTACCTAGTTAACTACTAATTGCGTATTAGAACGATTTTTTTCTTTACGCCTATAAGGAAGCTAATATTTAATATAATTATAGTTATTATAGCACTAGCCCTATATAACCATGCGTTTAATATAGCTTGCCTAACTAATATATATAGTCTCCTCTTAAGGGATATTTAGGGTCCCTGAGATTATATGCTAATCCGCTAGAAGAAAGAGAAATTAAAAGTCCCCGTTTTTCGCCACATCTACGGTATAACGCTATCTAAAGATAAGGCAATACTCTACTCTAAGCTAAATTATAATATAGGCTAATAGAGCCTTAAATCTAGCCACAAGAAGGCTTAGACGCCTAGATTTACTTAGAGAGGTGCTTCAAACGCTATAAATAGTATACCCGGGCTTATATATACTACTATAATCTTAGATACTAAATTATCTTACTAGGTAATATAACGGATTCGGTCCGTAACTAGATAATATAGCATAAGCCTAGGTTTAAAACATTTTTTAGTATATATCTAAATAAAATTGCTAACTTTAATCTCTAGAACGCGTTCTTAGAGGAGGAAAAGCAAAGCCAACTATTCCGCATATTTATATATATAAGCTTAACCCGCGACCCTTATGCCGTAAGGGATATAGTGCCTAAGAAGGTATAGGCAAATCAGCCGCTTAACCCCAAGATTATAAAGTTAGAGGAGGAGCGTATAATACTTAAGTAGGGATAATATTAAATTAATAGTAGTAAGTATAAAGATAGGATCTAAGCGATTACGGACGAGATCTGAAATAAGAGGACATAGAATAAAAGGAGGGTTATAAAAGAATATCACAAATACTATTTCTATAACCATCCCACCTAGGACATTAAGGCCCAAGCCCGCGGGGAGGTAGAAGAGGAATATAAATAGCCCGCAATAGACCTCGTTATACCGGAATAGGTAAGATTAGCTAATATTCTATATCTATAACCTAACGACTAGATAGAAATAGAGCTATTTTAACGCAGAGTTAAGGCTATTAACTTAATAGTAGCTTTATATAATAAGAAGGAAACTAGTAGAATAAGCCGCACACAACGCCTAGCCATAGTCAAGGCTTTTATTAAGTAAGAGTTACCTAAAAGCAATATATTAGTTAAGCCGAATCTTAAGCTAGACCCTTTCCTACTTCTTATAGACATAACATAGTGCCTAGACTATATTAGTAATAAGCAGCTGTCGGTTAAAGCGCGAAAGTTTAAGTGGTGCCGTCCGCCGGTACTTAACGACTACTTTAATAATGCGTACTTAGCTCGCCGAGAGACTGCTATGTAATATAGTAAGGCAATTTAGTGTAGCTATCTAAAATATAGATAGGAGAAGTTTATATATATAGATCATTTTTAAGCTTATATTAAGTAAGTCTATAGGGTAAGTCTTAGGATATTGCACTAAGTCGCGAAGAGGAGATAAAGGCAGGCGGCGCGTTATAAAAAGGCATATAGAGGACGGCAGTAGAAGAAAGCTATAAAGAAGGCGGTTGTAAAAGCGTAACTTATCTACTTATACGTATATTATATTATAATAATTTAATCTAGACTATAGTATAGTAAATTATAGTAAGTTAGTAGCTATTAGCTACTGCTAGTTACTAGTTGAGATAGGTAGAGTGCTAAAAGAGGGGAAAGGCTTTATTCCTCTAAGGCGCTATACTTCTATAATAAATACGAATAGTAAGGAGGCAATGAATGTGTTTGTAGGGGTCGGCATAGATAATGTCTAGCCGTGGTTAACAGTGTCTTAGTTTTAAAAACTGCCAGCTGCCGTGCATATTCATGTTATTAGTCTAACCCGTAAACACACTATTGCGCTGGCCAGCTAAAGCAAAGTAGTCCTTAGAGCACTTTCCTTTCTTAAGCATTTTTAGGGCCGCGCAACTAACAGTAAGAATAATAACTAATAAATAGATTTAGCAATAAACACAATAGCGTTTAAACTAGTATATTATATATTTCCTACCTATAAAGATATGTCTATTCCTATTTAATATTTAGTGCTATTTTTAAATTTTTAATCTTATAGAAGTCTATAACCGTAAAATCTTGTTTTTATTCCTTAAAATCAGTCTCTATATATAAGCTAGAGTAGAAGAAATCTATAAATACCGTGGTGATAGATTTATTAGATAAGTTATTCCTAATTTATATATTCTCCTAGTTCTATCGATTAGATAACCTAGCTTTAAAGTACTCTAACTAAAATTTTAGTATATTAGAATAGATATTAAGGGAAATTAATCCGTTTATTAACTTAGTAAGTAAATAGTCTCTTAAGGAATTACATAAACTACGTAAAAGTAATACTTAATAACTAGTGGGTAGGCTTTCCTTCTTATAAAGAAGATATAAGATAGGTTAACTCGGGGTAAGAGTAAGTGGGGATGCTATTTTAGGGGCGTTAGGGTGCTCTTAATATACATTAATAAATAAATTAAGAAGTATAAATTATATCTTCTAAGTAAGGTTTTTAAGTTCATAGGAGTTAAAAGTGTATTTAATAAGTAGCTAAGCTAGCTCTATCTAACTACTACTAATATTATAAACTATTATCTACTCGAGGCAGGGTGCTAGCTACGGCTCGTCTATTTTATTACCTATTTATTTAAATAACTTAAGGATCTTATTAATAAGTTATCGCGCTTAGGCATGCCGACTGTTAATCTATAGCGCTTATACCGAGAGAGATAGTAAAGGTTATAAATACGCCGTAGTAATTATTATGCCTTATTGCTTAAAAATTCTAACTACTTCTTCTAGCAGCTATCATACTTTAGTATACTAACCGCTATTTATATATAATTCCACCTTTTACTAGACCGCGACTAGTTTTATATCTAGCATTTCGAATATATAGGATTTAAGTAACCTTTCTAATTCCTATCCTCCCCTAGCATTTATAGGCTAATAGTTACTCTCGTCTATCGCGATCTAGATCTCTTAATAATCAGTATCCTAAGTTAAACTGCATTATAGTCTAGTGGAACGAGCGAAGTGCTAAAGAGTAAATGCGGGGTGGGGAGGATGAGGTAATAATCTTTATATAGGAAGGTAAACCAAATGCTGCCTAAAATAAGGCGTACTGCACAGTTCTTAAAGGTACCCACCCTAATACCTAGCTACACTAGCGTGCCTTATATATAGAGTAGTCTAGGCAAAATTTAATGACGTTGATGCGGATATTTGATCTTTATTCCTAAATCACTTCCGACGCCTATACGAACGTGTGCCTTTAGACTAACAGTCGAGAGCGCGCGGCTATGCCACGTATAACTTCCTACGAGCCTTGCCCTGGATTTATTTCGCTATCGCAGTCTTTGGCTTAGACGGACTCGCTCGATAGCCCCGCCTAAACTAGCATACAGCGTACCATTTTCGCCAGCCATCTGAATTGCGGTTGAATAGAAATCCGTAGCAATACGTCCCCGTCAACATAGAGACAATGCATCTGACAGCTAGGCTAGTCTTTTGTCTGAGCTAGAGAAAACCACGAGAACAGGAGCAATGGAAGAAGTCAAATTACTCTCACAATAGGCCGCTTTTAATCTTGCAATGCGTCCAGCCAGGGGTGCATCAAGATTTCCTTAGCATCAGGCCTCTCGTTGGGGTCCAGTTTCATTACGCATCGTAGAAACGACGCAAATTCCTCCCGGTCCTCCTTGTTCAACCCCTCCAATATCTCCTCCGAGGCCAAGTCCCGACGAATAAACTCTGGTGGGAAGGCAGTTACTGTTCCGTCATCGCCAAAGACAGCTTTCACCAAGTCTGCGTCTCCTTTATCGAGGAGCGTCCTTGGGAACGGTCCAAAAAAGTCAACCATCTCCGCAAGATGCATCCGGATATCATAGTGACTCGACATCTCTCCAGGCTTTCTGACCATTCCGGAAAACATGCGAATGGCGCGATAGACTTCCAAAACGACGGCACCTAGATTCCACCAGTCAATTGTCTCGTCCCAGTGAGCTTTGAGAAGCACCTCTGGGGCTCGAAGTGCCACGGGTTGAATGTTCTGAGACAAACGCTTGTTTTTCCAGCAAGCTACACCCCAATCTCCTAGAACTACACTGAAGCCGTCGATACTATCCCCCTTGCGAAAATAGTATCGTCGCAGCGAGCGTGAGGGTATAGGCATATAAGGGACTTTCCGGTCTTGTTGTGGTGGCTTTTGCTCTCGCAAGTAGCGTTCCAGCAGACTGCGATCGCGAATCTGGACAAAGATGTTGTTGGGTTGAATATCTATTGGATTTGGTCATCGATTAGTAGCACAAAAGCAAAACGCTTACAGAGGCGTTTACCTGTGTGTATGACGCCCCGGTCATGTGCATAATCAAGCGCAAGGACAAGTTCAATAGTGAACCGTCGCATAGCAGAATATGGCACGAGACATCGTTCAAACCATGCTCCAAAGCTGCGTAATGTCTCGCCCATTAGAGGGAATACAAGACACACGTGCTTTCCGTTCGGGCCAGCGATTTCAAAGTCATCTAGTGGATGGCAGATGAAAGGGTAGCCCGCCATGGTGGGCTTGCCTTCGCGAAGGTGTCTCAAGATTTCTCGCTCATATATATCCTTGTCCGTATAATAACACTCGCCGCTCAACACTTTGAGGGCAACATACTGGTGTTCGTGGCCGCGTCTAGTGCCAATTAGCGCTGTGGTGCATCCCTCTTGCCTTAGAGCGTACTTACTCGCGGTTGGTGTCCCGCACCAACCAAACTGTGGAATAGGCACCATACCCGAGCTTGTTACAGACAACATAGTGGCCATTGAATATGTCATCGACATAAACGGGATGAAACCCTCCAGGACGGTAGGCACCATGGCCCTCTTCGATGTCGGACTTCTGGACAAATTCCTGATTATCCATGCTTGTTGTTTGTTTCCAACAGGCTGTGGTTTTAGGCCGACCCAAGTAACCGCTGAGGTGAGACGTGATAACGTAATCAGGATTCACTGGGGCGACGGGGTCAAGAAGCTGTAGACCTGCCCTCCCCAGTTTCATGGTTATAAGATTTCGTTGTGCCCAACCTGCTATTTAGCTCGTTTTCGTCTTTTAATCTTCGATGTCACCCGTCAGCAGTTTTGCCGTTACTCATCAGCGTCTGCAGTCTCCTATAGCCGTACTACGTTGGGGCACAGGCAGAAGTTTCTGATTTGTTTTAATTACTTGATAATAACAGAACTTCAATCAAAGGAGTTCCAATAGATACCGTTGTGACTCTGTTGCCCAGACCTGGGTCTGCAGGCTGCAGCCACGGCGCTAAAGCTTGGATGGCAAGAGCCGTGAGTAACAAATAGAAGCTTCTTCCTGTACGACCCGTCTGCAGGGGCTTGGAAAGCACGGCGCATATAGAGAAGCAAAAAGAACCTCTCGACTCTAAAAATGGATTCATTCTGTCTATATAGAGGTAACCAAAGTCTTGAGAAGGTAAACGCGAGCCAGCAAACGTGCTTCTTCCAAATCACTTTTCTGGGAAAATTTGGAAATACTCTTAAAGCTCCAACCCCCTTTTTTTGCTCTCAAACATGGTCCTTGACTCCTCCTCTAAGATTAGTTTTACCTCAGAGCATAAACGCTCGAGGATGCAGTGAAGGCATACGCGCAGACTGACAGTCGCTCAATCGAAACTGCATTGGTCAAAAGCATACCCAAAAAAGCGTAAGCTTCATACTATTTGTTCATCTGCTCTCCATTGCCAGATACTAACAAAAATACCCAAGGGGCGGCGACACCTGGCACGTAGGCGGGACCAACGCAAATGCGCCGGAGCACATCACTGTGGAATTTTGGGATGCAAATGGCGGTTTCATTACCACGAAGCACATCGACCGCCAAGGAAATGCGGTTTAAAAGAGTTTTACCTGTATTTTGGCCCTAAGTCAATACAGTTAGTCATATTTTCATACGCTCTCTTAAAGCACATCTTCTATTTCCATACGCTCCCTTATGCGCCCTCATATTGCACATTCAGGGCGTATGAAAGTAGGAAGTGCGTACTTACACTCATAAGAGGGCGCATGGAAATAGCGCAAGCGTAGGACATGACGGGTGTGTCAGGATGCTACAGACACAGGCCTATGAAAATGAAGACGGGGTATATAAAACCCCAGCGGAAGGGCAAATACGAGTTCCTCACCAGTGAGAAGCTCAACTAGGGGGCAAGGAGTTCTCACAGAATATTGTTCTCACTGACCAGTAGGCGCAGTGTAGTTATTTTCACCAGTTAGCGGGTGCGTGCAGTGCAGGGGTGACTTTCACCGGTGAGTATGTGCAGTGCAGTCCAGGGGGTGACTTTCACCGGTGAGTATGTGCAGTGCAGTCCAGGGGGTGACTTTCACCAGTGAGTCACAAAACGAAAAAATTACAGACGCTGCAAAGAATTATAAAATTATATACATTATAGATACAAAACCCTTAGATAGCGTACTAAGCATCCTAGTTCTAATTTAGAGGCTTTAATTATCACCACTAGCAGGAATTTTATTAGGTTAGATATAAAGAGCTGAAACGTGCTAGTCTATAGGCAAATTTTTGCAGCCGACGGATCCCTTGATCGTGGAGGCAACCTTGACTTATAGTGGCTAGCAAGATACCGGCCGTTAGGCCCGGGCAGTTATGAATTAATAGGTTAATAAATAAATAGCTATATTAATATGTTAAGCACTCTATCTGCTCGTCGCTAGTACCTAAGCAGGTGCGAAATAGTACTTTACTATTCTATAACTAGTCGCTTTATGAATTTAGCTATACTACTTAAAAGTGCACTTTAGGTAAGGATAATAGCTTAATATGCTTATTCCCCCCCCTATTACGTAGCTTCTTTCCCTCGCCGCGTAGTATTACTATAAAATCTATTAATTAGTAGTGCCGCTTCCCTAAGTTTTAGGGCTAAAATCCTTAGGCGTCTGCCTAATAGCTTAAGGATAGACTATTTCCTAAAGTAGTTAGCTTCGCATTTAAATAAAATGACTTTAGAGAAGAAATATCTAATATACTATATTAATGCAAGTCAGAAAATGGCAATCTATAGTTAAGTAGTAGTTATAGTGCTAATATTATTAGCGTACTAATATATAAAAGTCAGCGCTATAATAACGGCTTAGGTAATTACATCTTCTTATTAAGCGATATGTTACTCTAGCAAAGTTCTTACCTATTCTATTATGCTATAACTACGGAGTTATTATTATTAAGTTAGCTTAGGGATCTTAGTTGTGAATACTAATATACTAGAGCTATTATATTTTATTTAATATAAGTCTATTTCTAAGGACTCTCTCTATCTTAATCGTTTAGCACGCTTAAAGCTAGGTGATAGGAAATGCTATTACTAGCTCTAAATAGTTTTAGTCCTACACTACTATAAAGTAGATAAAGATAGGTTTAATAAAGTCGCGATTTAATTTAATACTCTTCTAAATGCTTAAAATACTATACTAGGCGCTATCTTTTAAACCTTCTAAACTATATTAAGCAGGCCGCTGGCATAAGCATTAAGAGTAGAGCACGTAATAATTTATTTAATGCTTATGTCTTAATACTAGGCTGCCTCCTATTTTCAGGATCTACCAGGGTCTATCTACTATCCCTAGCCCTAGTCCGCGTTGCTTCTGCTAGAGGGCTAGCACTTATAGCTACGCCACTATCATCTAGCCTTAGCTAGTAGGATTAATATCTAAAAATTAAATAAAGGTAGTAGGACTTAGATATAGGAAATAGCCTGTAAAATATAATAAGGATCTATAGGAATAGATACTATTTTAAGACTTATGCACCTTACTTTAAGAAAAAGTATTAATATATTAATAATTACCTATGCGTTTTCTGCAATCGTTGTGGTAAACTTACTAGAGCGTGTGTTACTATAGTAAGATATTATATCATTAGCCGCTATAGAAATAGCCTATAGCTAAGGTCACTAAAAGCGTAGATTAGAACTAGCTAATATGTTATAATACTAATAGTAATAGTTACTAAAATATTAAATAGTTATATGTCTAGACTTTATTTATCTAATTTAAGGATAGCGCTAACGAAATGTCGTCTAAGATTAAGAGTTATAAGCGTATATTTATCTTATTAAACGAGCCATGGCAAACGCGGCCATATAATGAGAATTCAGCTCCGCCTTACCCTCTAGGATACGTGATGTATTCCCTGTGTCGCTGTCCGCGCATCCGTTCTCTGATTCGCCCTCCCGCCCCGTCACGTGGGGTGGCCGCCCCCAACAGCGACCACCCCAGCTGACCTCATGTAGGTACCTGGCCCAACTTGCTGGAAATATACCAGACACTGCTATCATGGTCAATTGTTCTTCATCACGACTTCGGCCTTCATTTTCTTTCCTAGCCCCATTCTGTTTCCTTCTGCCCCTTTTCTCACGCAGCCAATGGCAAAAATGCCGCACTACGCCTCACTGCAGCTTGACGTAATACGCTGGACGGAGGGCTCTCGCGTGGAGTTCACTACAGCAATCTGAGTGCCTCCGCGCTGATACGCCAAGTACTCCCGAAAGTAAACATCTACCATCTATTCATCACTACAGCCTGCCTGATGTCTAGCGACGACGAAGACGAGATTCATGTACGCATTCACTCGCGATGTAGCGCGTGTGGCTTCTGCTTTGAACCTGGTGATGCTGTTTGCGCATGTGAGCCGCCTCTTCCAACCATCCTTTCTCGCTATGACGTGCTTATTGACGATGAACGCGCTGCAGTCGCCGCCAGGGCATTTGGCCAAACCCGATTTCCGGACTTGGCATACTGCGACAACAAGCACGGCTACGACTGGTCCTTCTGCCGTTTTCCCGCCTGCCGGCTGTGCCGCGCTTCACCCGCAAGCCTTACCGTGCACACGCTCTGCCTGAGATTGTTCCGATCCTGTCCTCCTGACGACGAGGGACGACGGCCATGTCTACGCGAGTTTTTATTCGCGGCGGAGAGTGCCAGGCCCTGGCGAGGGGCGCCTCCGCTAGCCCTCGAGCCCTTGGTTGAGTACCGCGAGGCTGCCTTGGTGGCTAGGCGCCCGAACTTGTTGCGTCTTCCACCAGAGCTGCGGCTTTTAATCTGGCGCTTTGCTGATGGCAGCCCGCTGTGGTCTTCTTCTGCGATTTATAATATCAACTCCGCCCTATCGGCATGTCACTCCGAGCCACTGGTGATGCGTCTCGCCGATGTCAACTGTTGGGTCCGGGGCGCCGCGGCGGAATATGGTCATGACCCCGCCCGCGGCCTAGTTCGCCTGACCTTCGACTGTCGTGGCCTGCGCCGCGTCGAGAGATTGAAGGCGCGACCTGCGGTGACAGGCGCCCGATCCGACTTTTTAGCATTCGTGATCGAGCCAGCCAAGGCACTAGCCGACGTCCACGTCACGTTTCAGGTAAGCCTGCCTGTCAAGCAAACTGTATGCTCATCATTGCTAATTATCGTAGCTTGGCCTTGCTCAGCTACAGCTACCTTCTGCGAAGAATTTTCCTATTTGGGACACGCCTTGCCCGCCGCCTCCGCATCGCTGTCTCAGCAACTGGTTGCCTAGGCCCCGCGTTCCTAGCCATATTGGCACCATCTGCCTGCAAGACTGCACGGGAGTCACGTTGTTCGTCCTTAGTGGCTCGATCTATGCAGTCCACGCGCACACAGTCGACGCCCCTTCAGCTCAAGCCACGTTTAATACCTTGTCCAGCAGGCTGCGGAAGTACGCGTCGTGGGTCTACGTCCCGGTCAAGGGTAAAATCGCCGAGCTTGGCTTCAGTCAGGTTTCGGGTCAGGCTCCGGAACGGTCGAACGAGATTTTTCAGACGCAAAGTTTTTGGGTATAGCTAAGGAAATATATTTCTTGAAATTTGCTCGCTTCGCTAATGGTTTCGACTAAAGTTGCTTGTTCGACAGCCGACTAGTGGCGTCCTTGTGGGGAATTACCTCGTCGGAAGTCCTCAAACAAATTTATACACTTCACAGCAGCCTCTCCTTATGTTCTACGACAAGCCATCGGACGACATCCCCATCTCCCTTGTCGGTGCCTACTCGACGACTGCCATCAGTCAGTCGCGCCATGCTCAAATCTCGATTGGAGCGCCGCGCTGGGTAGAAGATCGGTCCTCGGCCACATTAGCGGGTGTATTGACTCTGTGGATTTATTACGTTCCGGGCACCGAAGCATGTCGAGGCCTTGTGATGGAGTATGACGACGGACAGTTCGCTTTTCTGGGTCAATGCAGGGTTGGTGTCGACTCGACGGTTCAAGTTTCGAAACCAAAATACCTTTGCTTCAACAACGAAGCATATCGCACGCCGTACATCAGTGCGGCCCAGACGGCAGTGAAAGTTTTTTGCACCTCTTCTGTCACTCACACACATGTTCGGAACCAGCCACTTTGGACTTGCTGCGAGATGAAAGGCGTCTTGACATTATCAATTCGAGATGGTCGCGCAGCTATGATCTATGCAACAGATGATCGAAAGACGACCTAAGCTTCTCAAAGCGCCTTTCTTTTACCTTTACCCCGTTCCTCGGATATGTGAACAGGATTGTCATACGTGCAGAAATTATTCTTTGACAGCTGCGCAATATACCCCTCATTCTTGCCGCCGTCCTCCTTGACAAGAGTGGCTTTGCGCCAGTTTTCGCGGCGGACGTTGAACTCGCGGCCATTCTCAGCCCGACAGAGGGTTAAGTCGGCTGAGACCCTCACAACATGAATCCGTTCATATTCCCACTCGTAAAACCTGGAAGTCTGCCCCGGAATATCATCGTGGCCGCTAGTATGCTGCTCGAAAGATCCTGCTGCGCGGTGGCTTGCCGGCATGGACGGGCCAGCAAGACTACCACTCGTAACTGCGGGTGCGTGTGCTGACACGACATCGACGGTGTCGGCGGGAGTGTGGCTCTCGTAAAGGGCCTTGATTTCCCCGCGCGCAGGGGGACTCGACCCTTTCACCTGCGCAAATGCCCAGTCGAAATCATGCTCGTACTTCTTAACGTCGCGGTAGGCCTTCTTATCGCCTAGCTCACCGTCCAGGGGATAGAATGGATCCATCACACTATCCTTCAGCCGACAAACCCAGATCCGAAGCTTAGTGCCGTAATAGGTCAATACCCACACAGCTTTGATCTCCTGACGGTGCATTGGATCAAGCATATATTCCTGGCACAGCTGAACCGCCTGCGCCTCTACCACGCTGATGATCTTCGGGCCAGATTTCCCTTTTTTTGCCTGACCAATTATCCGAAAGACAAAAGCGCGCCGAGACGTGTTGTACTCCTGTACGGATAAGTCCATGCGGAGCAGACAATGGTCTTCCTTGGGCGGCACCTCCGTACCAATGACCCACCAGTCCTCGTGGAAGACATGCTTGGTAAAGTATCGCAGCATGAAGCGGTTGGCAGCCCATTCGTCGTGCCTCTCGGCTTCCGTATGAAGACGATCAAGGATCTGGTCAACTCGAAAGATGGAAATAGGATTCATCGCTGCTGAAAAGGGTGTAGTAACGTATAAAGACGGTGGATGACAACTCAGCAGGTCTGTGTAGATATGGCTTCGCCAGATTTCGGCTTAGCACAAGGTTTCAGTCGAGCAGCGACGCAGTGCGAAGGGATAGCGTAGGCTTTATATATACTAGAGATTTTCCCATATACCCTCTATATTAAGACTAAACATCCTTACACCCTTACCACGTATAACGAATCTCATGATGGCTGTACTACTGCCACTCTAATATTTTAGCTAATCGAGTAAAAAGAAGTGGTTCATCGCATCGGTACTCTTTTGCTTATTGTGTAGCATATTTAGCCAACTGCCACTAACAATTGATCAGTAGCCTTCTTTACCCCCAGGAGGGCAGGGTACTCAGCACATTACCGTTCGTTTTTTTCGTGGCAGAGCAGCCCTCTGGCGACGGCCGTCGCCGGAACTAGTGTCGCTGAGCTGGCAGCGGAAAAACTTGGAGCTGTATATAGCCACTAATACGTATAAATTACTAGAATAAATAAGGAATACTATAGTCAAGATAAGTTAAAGTAAAAGTATATATTATTATCTATTATAATAAGCTAGACTAGTTTTGCAAAGTAGTAATATCGATCTCCTTACGCGTAAAAATCTTATAGTAGATTAAGATACTAAAATTATCGCTTGAAGTATTACCTATAGAACTCTTA
>JAPERH010001093.1:0-25021 GCA_030411535.1 Beauveria australis
GGAGGAGGTGGTGGTGGTGGTGGTGGTGGGAGAGGCGGATTGGTAGCGGAAGCCGTTGGCAAAGATGGAGGGGAGGGAGAGGCGCGTCGGGCCGTGCTCGTTGTTGTACCATTCGTGGAATTGGGCGAGGGGGAGGCCCGGCCGGGGCTGCATGGTCACGTAGAGGATGCCGGGAGAGGCCATGGTTGGGGGATGTAATGCGGGGGATGTTGCGTGGGGGATGTTGAGCTGGGTGAGGTGAAAGATTGGCAATGAGGGAGGAGGAGAAGAAGAAGAAGAAGAAGAAGAAGAAAAAGGAAACAGAACCAAAAAAAATAGAAAATGTCAATGAGGGTTTATGAATTGAAACCTAGTTAATGTTCGAGGGATTTTAATAAAAGATTGACGGCGTGATGCGGTTAGCGCCGTCTCCATCTCGGCAGTGTCGTCGGGAAGTAATCAACCAACGGCCACGGCGTCGGCGGCGGCGTCGGCGGCGGCAACACTAGCCATCGGGGATGGATTGATGGGGAATTGGGTAGCACTAATCGCGGGTATGCTGTTTTACAACCCGATCTGTGTCACTTTTGCTTTCTCTTCTTGTCTGTTTCTTTTTGCCGTTTTGGAATCATGCAGCATCGGGTAAAGTCATAGTCGACGGTGTGTTTCTGTGGTGCCCATTTATGCTGATACATGCAGCCGGGCGACCCTGCCAGCACCCGCGCGCCAAATATGACTTGAAATTGAAGCAAACAATTTTTTTTTCCTTGTTCCGGACCTGGAAGTCTCTCCTGCAAAGTTGCACCATATTTTTTTTTTCTCGGTGTAAAAAGTCCCGTCCGTGGATGACGAGGAAAAGTAAGGGGAAACAAAAAAAAAAAACAAAAGACTACACAGCAAACTCCATTTCACTCGCTTAACTCTCACCGAGGCTTTTCTTTTCACCGAGGCTCTACACCTTGTGCGACTAGAGAAGACCCAGCGCAGTGGGCTCGCCACAGAAGGATTTCCAAAAAGAAAAAAAAAAAAAAAAAAAAGTATGTGAATTGGCCAAGACGTTGCACAAGAAGGGGGGGAGAATAGGGGAGTTGTGGGAGTCTCGCGCGATACATGGAAGAAACACGGCAGTGAATGCGGTGGCCAGTTGCCGCCGTGACCAAGTTGTTGAAAAATCGTTTGTGTGTCGTGGAGCCAACCGGCGGCTAACCACCTATTTAGGTGCTGGCTTTTTTTTTTTTTTTTTTTTTTTTTTGGTGTGGTTTAATGTGGTGACGAGGAGAGAAAAAAGTAGGGACGCAAGTGAAGCTCTTTTTGCACCCTTCCCGAAACCCGCGCCCCGTGTGCGTTGTATGTGTGCGTTGTGTGTGTGCGTTGTATGTGTGTGTGTGTGTGTGTGTGTGTGTGTGTGTCTTGTTTGCGTATCCTTGGGCAGCAGCAGAGAGAGCCCATAGTAAATAAACAAGAACATAGAAATTGTCTACGAATTATTCACTGCTCTTTTTTCGTTTGTTCCTGCCTTTTTTTCGTTTGTTCCTGCCTTTTTCTTTTTTCTTTTTCTTTTTCTTTTTCTTTTTTTTTTTTTTACTCTTTGATTGCATTTTCTTCCCTCTTATCTTTCCTTTTCCATTTCCATCCCTCTTCATCACTGTACCCTTTTTTTTTTCTTTTTTTTCTTTTGCAAGAGCAAAAAGCAAAAGAGATAACTACCTTTTCCTCGCGGTTCAACCGAATGGAGGTCTTTCTCCGCGGCGTCCCCAAGGACCTAGCAGACGACAGCCTCCGTCATGAGCTCCTCCCGCTCATGAGGCGTCTCGCCATCGATGACTGGTCGTGCGACAAGCCCAAAAAGAAGACGCAGGCGTGGCTCACCTTTTTACGGCGCGAGGACGGCGTTGCTTTTCTCGAGCGCCACGGCAAAGTCATTGCGCCGACGCAGCCGCGCGCCGCCGCTGCAGCCGCCGTCGAGGCCGCAAACACTGGCGGCAGCAGCAGCAGCAGCAGCAGCAACAGCAGTAACAAGGCACAGCAGCATCAGCAGCAGCAACAACAACACATTCAGCAGCAGCAACAACAGCAGCAGCAGCAGCAGCAGCAACAGCAACAGCAACAACAACGCAAGGGTCCGGAAATATCCAAATTATGTCTACTACACGTAGACGTCTACGCTGAAAAGAGCGCCAAGGAGCCGGATCCTCTAATCCTCAGCCACCTCGCCCTCGAAAAAGACCAGCGAGAGAGTCGTACCGCGCCGGTGAGAACGTCAACGGCGGCGCCTACAACGGTTGTACGCATCAGCAGCATCGCCTGCGGCAAAATGGTCTACGTTGACCCAGCCACCACCGCAGCAGCCAGCGGAAACACCACCACCACCACTACCACCACCACCAAGTCGCTCGTGTTTGTCCGCGAAACTGAATGCACTACTGCCGGCCACGCCCAGTTCAAGCGCAAGTCGTGCATCTTTACCACCGTCACCCATAACCAGATGCACATTTCCTACGGCACTGTCGAGGACTGCGTCTTTGACCTCGGCGACCGCTCCTTCACCATGATCCTCAACGAGTGCCCTCGTTTCTACGCTCGCAATACTGTCGACCCAGACCTGCGCACTCAGTGGTGTCGCATGCCCATGCTGAGCGGCTGGCCCGAGCTGTCCAAGTACGTCGCCCACTGTCTCGTCTATCGCTTTCAAATCGCCGACGACGATGTCGCTCGCGTCTTTGCCGCCGTCAAGGAGCACCATGACGTGTCCGTCAGCCGCCACACGCTGCGCGTCGACCGCGACCCCCGTGCCAGCGGCTACGAGTACCTCGGTTGCCTGCAAGACTTCCACCGCAAGATTAGCATCCTCGGAAATAACCCGCTGCTGCTGCCCTTCCCCATTCTCTTTCAGGTCCACAAGATGGTCTGGAATAACTACCTGCATCCAAAGCCGGCGACCACGTTGCTGGATATCATGGAAAGACTAGCCATGGAGGCCGAGATGGAGGGACGGCCGAGGCCCTTTTCGGTAGACTCGTTTAAGCGCCTCTTCAACGACATTCCCTACCCGACCCCCGGCGTCAAGGCCAACGAGCTCGACCCCTTTGAGCTGCTCAATTGCATCATGGATATTGAGAGCGTCATGGTGCGCGGCGACGACCCTGCCCGTATTAGTAACAGTAACGGCAGTAGCACTAGTAGCGGCGGCACGAGCGGCCGCCTCGGCGACAGCATCTCCAAGCAGCAGGCCTGGGTGCTCAAGGCCATGGTGACGCCCACGCGCGTCATCCTGGGTGGCCCCGATCCCGAGTCCAAGAACCGCGTGCTGCGCATGTTTCACGACCGCACAGACTATTTTCTGCGCGTCACCTTCACCGACGAGGACGGCTCCGACCTCAACTTCAACCATCGCGTGTCCAATGACTACGTCTACGACCACTACCGCAGCGTCATGAAGCAGGGCATCGAGGTCGCCGGCCGCCGCTTCTCATTTCTTGGCTTCTCGCACTCGAGCCTGCGCTCGCACTCAGCCTGGTTCATGGCGCCGTTTGTCGATAATCGCATGGGGAGGCAAGACTATGCCACGGTGCTCAACTCGCTCGGCGACTTCCGCGAGATTCGCATCCCGGCAAAGTGCGCCGCCCGTATCGGCCAGGCCTTTTCCGAGACGCCCTACGCCGTGTCGCTGCGCGGCAGCAGCATCGTCATCAGCTACATTGAAGACGTGCGCAGCAGTGTCGACGACTCGCGTGTCTTTAGCGACGGCGTCGGCACCATCTCGCAGGGCGCGCTCGAGGAGTTTTGGGACGTGCTGCCGCTCAACCTGGGCTCGCCGACGTGCGTGCAGATTCGCGTCGCCGGCATCAAGGGCATGCTGAGCCTGGACCCCCGGCTGCTGGGCAAGCAGATTTGCATCCGCGCCGAGTCCATGATGAAATTTCCCAGCCGAGACTTTGTCGAGATTGGTATCTGCGAGGTCGCCGCCCGGCCGCTGCGGCTGGTACTCAACCGCCAGATGATCAAGATCCTCGAGGACATGGGCACGAACCGGACCTGGTTCCGGGCCATGCAGACCAAGGCGCTCGAGACGCTGCGCGGCGTGACGGCGACGGCAGCCAACACATGCACATTTCTCGAGTACCAGGGCGTCGGGTCCAGCATCCGCCTGCCGCGCTTCATTCGGCGGTTGCACGCGCACGGCATCGACTACCGAGGGGATCCGTTTCTCAAGGGCGTCGTCGAGTACGTGGTGCTGCGGGAGCTGCGGCTGCTCAAACACAAGGCGCGCATCCCCATCGAAAAGGGTGTGACGTTATTTGGCGTCATGGACGAGACGGGGTTTCTAAAAGAGGGCGAGATTTACATTCACTACGACCGACGGGCGCCGGGCCGTAAAGACGGCATTGAGGACTCTCTCGTCGACGGCCCCGTTGTCGTGACGAGATCGCCGGCGCTGCATCCGGGCGATATCCAGCTGGCCAAGATGGTGACACCGCCCGAGAAGCACCCGCTGCGGGCGCTGCGCAACTGCATTGTCTTTAGCCAGCGCGGCGGCCGCGACCTGCCGAGTCAGCTGAGCGGCGGTGACCTCGACGGCGATAAGTACAACGTCATTTGGGACGGGGGCGCCTTGCCGCGCAGCGTCTTTGCGCCCGCCAGCTACCCGCGCAACAAGCCGCAGCCGCTGGACCGCGACGTGACGCGCGACGACATTGCCAGCTTCTTCATCGAGTTTATGCGCACAGACGTGCTGGGGCTGATTGCCAACCGGCATCTCATGTACGCCGACATTCAGCCCGCTGGCACCGACGACTCGACGTGCATCAAGCTGGCCGAGCTGCACTCGACGGCCGTGGATTACTCCAAGACGGGCATCCCGCCGCTCATTAACGAGATTCCGCGGCAGCCCAAGACGAAGCCGGATTTCATGGCGCCAGCGCCGCCGACGACGACGTATGACCTAGGCGACATTGCGTTTGTCGAGGTGGACGAGGAGGAGGACGAGGGCGATGACGGGTTCGGCCGGCCAAAGTACCGGTACCACAAATCGGAAAAGATTCTGGGCCAGCTTTACCGGGCGATTGACGAGAAGAATCTCTGGGCGCGGGTGACGGGTGGCACTAAAAAAGGCAGCGGCGGCGGCGGCGGCGGCGGCGGGGCGGCGGCATCGGTGTGGGGGCCAGTGCAGCGCATCATGGAGGCGGGCCTCAGGACGCTGGGGATCCGGTTAGACTGGCGGAGCCGGGTCGACGAGGCGCGCAAGGTGAGGCGCATCTACGAGACGGGTTTGTACGAGAACATGCAGCAGTTTTCGCACAATCCGCGGACGGCCATCAGCGAGACGGAAGCGTTTTGCGGAGATATTGTTAACAAGACTGGTTCGCAGTCGCGGCAGCAGCGAGATCTGTCGATTAAGCTCAAGGATGAAATGGATCGACTGATGAGCTGGATCGTCAAGCTAATTCGGAACCCAGAGGCGCGGGCCGGTGGGTGGTATGATGGCGGCGGGAGCGTCGTTCACGCGACGGCGGCCGGGGACGGGACGGTGAGCACGGCGCGGCTGCAGTCGCTGGAGATGGCGGCGGCGTGTTTCCAGATTGAGCTGCTGCAGGGGGACGCGCCGGCGCAGACGGGGTTTAGAGGCAAGAGAGGGGGAGCAACGGGCGGTGGAAAGGAGGAGAGGATGCAGAGTTTTAGGGTGATTGCGGCGGCGTGCTTGCTAAATGAGCTCGAGGCGGCGACGCGCGAGATCAAGGGCGAGGGGGCGACGAGCACGACGCCGGTGCATCGGGACGTCAAGATGACGGGATGAATAAGGGGTAACAGGGAAGAGAAAAAACAGGTGCAAAAAAAAAAAAACACGAAAATGGGCTGGTCAAGACTGGGCGGACGGCGTGATTGGCAATTTGTTTTTCGAGGTCATGATGTGGGTGGGGGATCAAGGGGGCCAGATTGTTGTGATGACTCTGATGAGTGACGGACAATGTGAAGACATTTGCGGCGATTAGATATGATAGCTTTTGAGTTTTCTCTTGTGAGAATTAGTGCTGATAGGAATATACAAGGAGAATTAGAGGAATATGATGATGATTTAAATTTGGTGAGTGAAGAGGTGGTGCTGCAAATCGAAAGACTGGGCGGAGATGGGAAGGGACTGGACAGATGGGGCTAGTGGGTGTGGCGCAGGTAGCGATAAGCCACCCATAAAGCTACCTTTGTGCGGATACATGGCTACTGAATCAACAAACAGAATTTGGATGGTCAACAACAGCCTCAGCCTATTATGGTCTAATGGGCACTTGTAGCTCCTGATGAGATTATCACTGATCAGCAGGAGTCACTCAAAAACTCAAATTCACCACTAGTCAATTCTCATACAGGTCCCCGGCAGCCTAGTCGCCTGCTGAAGGCTCGAACGCGCTGAAGCCTACTTGCCTACCTACAGTTACCCTACCAGCAGCGCGTGCTGGCGCCCTGGGAAAAAAAAAACTTGAAAGAACAAACAAAAAACACCCAACAATTCGTAAATAAGCCTATGAAGAGGGCGAAAGGTCGCTAGTGAGAAGGCTGGCTATGGCGCGCTCGCATTAGTTGGAGTTAACTAGCGAGTGACCCTTGAATATTCAAAATCTGTTTGCTGATTTGACAGCTCCCACAGGGCTAGGACAAACTCTACAAATAAGTGGAAAATAAAGGCCATTGGCAGTATCATCTTCTTTTTTTTTTTTTGTATATTTTTGACGTTCTCGTTGGCGCCAAATGACAATGGTTGGCCCTGCTGCCCTTGCTCTGTCCATTACGTATGTATGAAGAAGACGGCCGGCGCCTAGGCATACTCGGAGAAGGTCTCCCAAAATAAATACCACCACTGGCTCCATAAACTGAGAGAGGAAAAAGTCGGGGGTAATTTAGCAGTAAATTGTTTTTGATATATATTCATTCACCTTGTCATTGAGAAAGGTGATGATAATATAGGCCTGAGAGAGGTAATCATCGGCGCTGCCATACGACGCCACTCGGCCACTTGTATTGCGCGGGCGGCGGCGCGACCCAAACTTTAACTGCCTGCCACGAGGCTGTGCTGACTTTGTTTAGCACCATCTTTCTTCATCCTCAGCTCAACATCTTGAACCCAACATCAAGGTCCTACTTGGTGCCGTGCCTGGCCTTGTACAACTGGGTCGCATCCTTGACTTTTCCGTGCCTTGTCTTCCACTTTGCCTGTCTCGCTACATTACAACGCAGCCAAATCACCAACGACAGCGCGGCTTAAAAAAAAAGGACCATCTGCATCGCTCGTCATCTCCGTTGATGCAAAACAAAACCCCCCTACCGCACAGCCAGGCATCTCCGTCATCTACGACAACGGTCGTGTCCCGTTCTGTGGCGCCATCTCGGGTGGCAAAAGGATACCTGAGTGGCTTGGAGCTTTCCAGCTCGGCTGAGGGGCTGCGACTTGTGCCACCACATTTTGCTATTGACGCAACACCGCGTGTGTTTTAACTTTTGACGCATGGGCGTAGCCCTATAAAAGTTATTCCTGATCCAGAAAAAGAGCGGATGATTTTGTTTCGCTGATGGTTGGTGATTGATGCGCACCAACTTTGGACCTCCCGTCTTGATTATCATACCCGCCCGACGGGCAGACAGCCTATATACGCCTCAGCGACAGACGCTCCTCGACGGGCTGCCGTGGACATGAGATGAAAGCGGAATACCAAGCAGCCAATTATACATAGCAGCGCGGAGCCATGGAGCATTTGTACAAGATTTACACGGTCGTCGCCAGACGCAACCCCGCTGGCACCACACAAGGCCGCCTTGATGCGTCACTACCGCTGCAACACAGCACCAGCAATGGCACAGCAGCAGAGCTCCAGGACCTCCCTCGCCAGCCCGAGACAACTCATCTTGCACAGAATGGCTTCCTCGGAGATGCGAGCGCCGATGATACTACCATCAAGCCGCGCAAGCTCGCCAAGCTCGGCGCCCTCACCAGGACTGTCGGCGTCGGCGGTGGCAGCCTATCCCGCGCTGCTCCGAAGCAGACCAAGAAACAGCTCCTCGACCACTTCCTGGCCCTCCCACCCGAGCTGCAGCTCAAGGTTCTCTCGTACCTCGACTTTGGTGACCTTGAGCGCCTGCGTCGGAGCAGCCGTTTCTTCCTCGCCCACTTGAGCCCCAAGCTCGTTCGCTCCCTGCTCAAACCTCATTTCCGCCATCACATTCGCTACACCTGCCGCATCTGCCTCGAGCAGTACTGGGAGGGCGGCGAGGCGCTCGTCAGCACCGATGAACACGACCCGCGCTTCCCCCTATCCAGCCGCTGCATCGATTGCGTCTGGAGGCAAAAGGGCTTTTTTGTCGGAGTAAGGTATTTCATGGCGAACAATGATGCCGTCTTCGTCTGTCGCTGGTGTGGGAGACCTGTTACCAGACAGCCTGCCTGGAACCAGCCCGAGTTTCACAAGAAGTGCTTCAAGCGCTACACAAAGGTTGTCTTCTTTTATTACGTGATTGGTGTGGGCCAGTGGGTGGTGGTTTTTATCGCCTCGGGCTTGTGCTGGCATTACTTTCGATCGCGCTCCATGTGGGTGGTTGGTGTAGTCGTGGTAAGTGACCCTCGCGCGTGTCATTATGCCTCGTATGTTAACCAAGTGAATAGGCCGGATTCATTGTGACGCTCTGGAATTTTTGCCTCAATGCCCTCCGCGGCACCGTTATGAGAACATACCACTTTGCGCTGCTCCTCGAAACCCTCATTTTTGCCTCGTGGCTTCCACCGCTCTTCGAGCTCTCTCGCATCAACAGTCTCCGCGTACCGTACCGCGTCATGGACTCGTACGAGATGGCCATGGTTATCTTTATTATGTTCAACCTCGTATGTCGTGGCATCAACATAATCGGCAACGCCATCCTTTTGTGCGAGTACAAGCTGTGGCGCCACAAGAAGCCGCACATGTCGCCTGCCCGCAGCGTCTGGATCCACACCATGGAGGTGTTTATGTTTTTTGTTGAGCCTCAGTGTGTCGAGCAGGAATATCCAGCAACATGGTGGTTCAGCAGACGCCGCCGTGTGCCGCGCACTGACAACGCCTTTGAGCCAATCGTGGGCCTTCAACACTTTGACGAGGGCCCCGTGCTTATTAATATGGAAACTGAAGAGGAACATTTACAGATACCTGAGCAATAGTGAGCAATATTGTGGTAGAGTTGTATTGACATACTGGCAATGTCGATGATATCCTTGGGGGTAGGCATAAGCACGTTTAACCAAGTTGGAAGATGGCGCTGGATAATAGATGGGCTTTATGGCTAGACTGGTCTTGGTATGGATGGAGTATGGTAACGGCAAGCGATTGGTTTATTTGTTTTGTTTTTAGGATTATTGCGTAGCAAAAAGCTAGCGCTGGTGAATTGGTATCGTGGTGTATGCCAAGCGCAGCCAGTCTGGATATTTCATCTCTCCAAAAATGAAGAGCATGTCGTTTATTAGCGAGGTTGGGTGTGGTGCCAATATATGTACGGATTAGGGTATGGAGAAATCTGCGCTGCCCCGAGTGCTCGAATGACCAGTTAGAAAGGAGGAAGAATTCATGAAGCCAGGATCAATTCCATCATACTTTTTTCGCGAACTAGTGTGACCCCGGTTGGGTTTGACACGCTGCACTTTTAGTTTAACACCATAAATGATGCCTTTTCGACTCGACGCACAAGAAACTTTGCATCTTTGACTCCTCTTTTTATTTATAGGTCCATGAGAGTCAGAGGAGGGTTATTAATTTAAAGAAAAAGGACGATAAGGTCTCTTAAAGCAGCCTTTGTGCAAGAGTTTGGAAATGGTGGGGACAAGATGGAATCTGGGGTAGAAGCCTAGTTAATAATAACTAGCGTTTACGTGGAACCGGAATCGGAATTCTGGGGTTGAAAGTGGTCTTGCTCCCGTACAACACGTCATCTTTGAGTTGAAAGCTATGCTGTGACTTTTTTTTCACCTTTGTTCTGTTTAGCTACCAATCCCACTATCCCAGTTGCCGACCGGCAGCATGCACGTCCGCTATCCCCGCCGTTGAGTCCTACAAGCGACGTCCAAGTCCAGAAGCTTACCCCCCCCCCCCCCGATCTTCTTTTATCAGGGTTTCTCAATATTTTAAATCATCTGTAGCGTTTGGGGAATGTCGGCTTCGAGTACAACAAAAGTTGTGGCGGTTTGCCCTTTCCCCGCGCTTGTCCAACCCCGTGACGTAGCATTTTGATGCAGGCCAAGTTCTCAACAACTTGTTCGAGTTTCGCTATAAAAAGCCTCAAGACGAAAAGAGCGGCGTCAAAAGCCCGACTTGGTTCTACATTTATCGTTTTCATCTAGGAGAAAAGAAAAAATGTCGTTGGTCCCTCGGCCCCAGTCTGTGACTCTCAAAGACGGCGTCGTGGAGCTCGCGAGCCTCGACGACGTCGTTGAGGCACTCGACACCACCCTCCACCCGGAAGGCTACACCATTGATATCTCCGCCACCGCTGGGGTGCGAATCCGTGGCGGCTCCTCCGCGGGCCTCTTTTACGCGCGACAGACTCTGCTGCAGCTGCTTCCGCCATCTGCGCTCCGCCACGGCGGCTGCAGCACCACCCGCGATCGCCGTCGTCGTCGTCCGTGGGCGCTCCCCGCACAGGTCATCGCCGACGCGCCGACGTCGGGCCTGCGCTGGCGCGGCTGCATGCTCGACGCGGCGCGCCACTTTATGCCCGTGGCCGATGTGCTGCGGCTCGTCGACGCGCTCGCCCACCACAAGCTCAACACGCTCCATCTGCACCTCACCGACGACCAGGGCTGGCGCATCGACGTGCCCGGCTGGCCGCGGCTGGCCGCCGTGGCGAGCTGGCGGCGCCGGACCATGCAGGGCACGCGGCACCAGCCGCGGTGGGATGCGCGTCCGCATGGCGGCTTCTACTCGGCCGACGACTTGAGAGAGATTGTGGCCTTTGCCGAGGCGCGCCACGTCACCGTCGTGCCCGAGGTCAACATGCCGGGCCACATGCAGGCGGCGATTGCGGCGTACCCGGAGCTGGGCAACACGGACGTCGAGGGGCGCAGCGTGGACGAGGGCGTCTGGGACTCGTGGGGCGTGTCGCGCCGTGTGCTCAACGTCTCGGACCAGACGCTCGGGTTCTGCCGCTCGGTGCTCGATTTCGTGTGCGGCGTTTTCCCGGCCGAGACGATTGGCATCGGCGGCGACGAGTGCCCGTACGACGAGTGGAAAGCGAGTGCGGCGGCGCAGGCGCGCATGCGGGCGCTGGGCATCCAGACCGAGTCGGCGCTGCAAGGCTGGTTCACGGGCCAGATGGCTGCGCACCTCGCGTCTCGCGGCCGGCGCGCGTACGCCTGGGACGAGGTCGTCGAGGGCTACACGGGGCCGCCCGGCAAGGTCCTGGTCGCGGCGTGGCGCGGGCCC
Source organism: Beauveria australis (assembly GCA_030411535.1). Taxonomy (NCBI): domain Eukaryota; kingdom Fungi; phylum Ascomycota; class Sordariomycetes; order Hypocreales; family Cordycipitaceae; genus Beauveria; species Beauveria australis. The sequence goes on from JAPERH010001093.1 coordinate 11,409, forward strand.
GGTGCTACGGGCAAAGCGGCAAGGCGCGGCTTCGACGTCGTGGCGTGCCCCGACGTCGACGTCTACCTCGACTACCGGCAGTCGGACGACAAGGGCGAGCCCACGCCCGTCGGCACGCTGCTCCCGCTGGAGCGCGTGTACACGTTTGCGCCCGTGCCGGCTGACCTGGAGCCCGACGCGGCGCGGCGTGTTGTCGGCGCGCAGGTAAATGTCTGGACGGAGCACATGGAGAGCGCGCGGCGCGTCGAGTACATGATGTGGCCGCGCGCGTGCGCTTTTGCAGAGGTGGCCTGGGGCAAAAAAGTAGACGACGGGGAGGAGGAGGAGGAGGAAGGGGGGTTTGCGGGCTTTACGAGGCGGCTGGAGGAAAAGCACTTGGCGAGGCTGGAGGCTCTGGGCGTCAATTACAGACCGCAGACGGGCCCTCGGCCGTGGGACGGTCGTCCGGATGCGGTGGGACATCCGCTGTCGCAGAGGCAGCGGCCGGTGGGAGATGTAAAGGATGAAAGTCGATTCGAATGATGAAGTCTTGCACGGGGCTGGCTATCAGAGCATGTAAGCTGGGGTTGACTGCACGACAATGATGACAGCAACGTAAACCAATAATGACACAACGTTTGAGGATAAATCTGCTCTCTCTGATGGATTCCACATGTACACGCAAGAAGAAAGATTGACAGAGATTCATGGCCCATCGCCTCTCAGACCTGCTCACTGCGTCAAGACGCAACTTCGATCCAGTGGTCGCATGAGCAATCTGCGCGCGTTGATTACCGCCGTAGATATATTTCACCTATAGCAATGTCAGAATACTCTTACAGACATCTTAGTTTGTGCCAAGATTACCTGCAGTCCGGGCTTTGCTGCCCAGATGGCCTAAGCGCCATTGTCAAGGTGGAATCGCCGCCACGACGAACCGGGGGGTGTATATCGAGCAATTTACGAATCCTCGCCATGCGACTGCTTATGGTAGACGTGCTTCCAGGAGTATGTCACATGGATAATGACAATTCACAGTAATGCATATACAATAACATTGATTATCTGTACACGGCGCCCTTGTCCGTCCTCGCGCAAAGGCCCGCGAAAGAAGAAAAAGACTTCAGCAAACGCAGCGCAAGAGACTCGCAGACTGACGGACAAATTTTCTCTCCCTCCACTACAGGAGCAGGTGCGCGCTTTTTTTTGCGTAATCATCATACGTTGTTCATGGCCACTCTCCGGTTGTTGCGTTTAGTCGCCTCGGTACTCATCCAGCGGCACTTCTCAAACCGCGCTGTAGCCGCCCCGGCTCCCCGCGCCCTGCACCGTGTTGAGCACGCGCCGCACCCAGTCCTTGAGCAGATAGGGAACGTCCCGAATCATGTCGCCGTGGGGGAGGAGGTCCCAGCCGCGAGCTCCGTATCGGTTGTAGTTGAGCCATGATCCAAAGATGAGGTACGCCGCCGTGCCGAGGAAGCCGCTATTCATCCAGTCAGCTCTCATATTCTTGAACTATGGCATAGTGGCACTTACATGATGATCAGCCAGGTAAAGAAGCCCCAGCTGCCGCTTTTGGGAGGCTCCTCTGGATCCTCGACATCGTTGTCATCACGCTTCTCGCAGGCGTACTTGGTGTGCCAGGTTAGGCGCAAAATGTCTGCATCCTTTTCGGCGCCGTAGCTCTCCCAGATCAGAGCTGCATCATCCTTCTTCAGCTGGTGCTCCACCTCTTCATTGCTGCCATCCTTGTCGTCGTCCTCCTTGTCGTCGCGCCTGCGCTTGGCGCTGCTCTCGTACTTGTCCTCTGCTTCCCACTCGCCCTCCAAGCCGGTCTGATTGCGGTCGCACAGGAATTCAATGACTGCTCTTTGGTCGCGCTTCTCGTGTCGACCGCCCTTGAGCACCAGTCGCAGGCCTTCCTTTTTCGAGTCGGCGTTGGAGTCGCTCGTCTTGAGCCGTGTGACCTCGTAGTCGAACGCGGTACCGCCATGGTTTTCCAACGAGCCCGCAATGGGGATGACTTCGGTAATCTGGTCCGAGTCGTCGCCAATGACTCGCTCGATTGCACATACTAAACACTTCACGTCAGCGAATGCAATCGCGCCACCTCACACCCTCCCCCAGCAGTGTCATCACTGTTGCGTACCTCGCGTGCCGTTGGGGCACTCCTCAGTCTTCTTCGCATCGCCGCTCTTCTTCAAGTTTCCGCATACGTCGAGCGTGTACGTCCGGTTGTGGTGAAGCCCTGTGATGGGCTCTAGGCGCGAAGTGACGACTGAATGCGGGCCCGTGAGCTTCGAAAGATCAAACTCGTGCTCGCTGGCAACTATTTTTTTGCAGTCCAGCATCGCCGACGCTGATGATGCTCCGAAAAGTGCCGTCACCAAAATGTCGGAACGCATCGTCAAGATTGGTGCTTAGCAAGCAACAGCTGCGTAAAGCTTGTCGTGGGGAACGTCTCTCCTAAGCTTCGACTCGGATGTGGTGGAAGGGGCGCAGAGCAGTACGAAAGCTGAGATAATGAAATGTCACAAAAGAATGGATGCACCAGCTTGCAGCGCTCGCGGATGTCCCGAATCGGAGGGTTTAGGTTGCCAGGATGATGCGACGTGACCAGCTTCCATCTCTGTCCCATGTCGTAATCTGTGGTCCGATCCGTACACGTGACCCACTTCTGGTTCTTGGGCACCACAGCAATTCATGCAGGCTTCAATCAGGTTTTACACATTTATTAGACGAAACTCAAGCAAGCAAATGGGTTTATCGAAAAGGGGCAAAAATCGTCATCTGTCATCGCATACTATTTTTGGTGTCCCAATGGAAGAATCGCCACCACACTCGGAGAAGAGCATCCCAACAGTTGACCGGGAAGAACGTTTCGCGGGTAGATCAGCGGAGATTGTGCGTCTGGGCAGCTCGGGACCATCAAAAGAATAGAAGTCTTCTGGCCATACATGACATGATGCCATTCAACCTGCATTCAAATGTGCCATGCCATGCAGTCAACCGACGTGCGTGAGTATTTTACGTGTTGCGTCGAGGCTGGCGCGTTTGCATATTCTCAGGGGCCGCCTTGGAAACCGTCGAAATGAGGCGACCGCGTTTCCATCCTAGCAGCTATTGATTTGGTTCGTACTACGACTCATGATAGATTGGTGATTTTGCACGCAGTGGAAACAACTGTTTGCCGCGTTTGATCATTGAATTCAAGCAGTCGGTGAAAAAGCGGCAATCAGCTCTTTCAACCGCGTCAAGTTGGTGGTTGGTTACAGTGGAGAGACAAAGTTGTAGCAATCTTACCAACTAAATAAAGCGAGTGTGGGCGTCCCCATTAAATTTATAAGCGGTTGGAGCGGCTCTTATTCGTATCGTTTGAAAAATACACGCCAACATCATTCCACCGATTTGGTGCGCGTAGCTATCATAAGTTCAGCCATAATACTGACGTGGGTCAAACGAGCTGCATGTATTGTATACAGTCCATGGTCGGAGGCTGAGGAAATTTTTGATGCCATATTTCGTCGGGCGCCCGAACGGACCACCTGCCCGTGAAACCCAATGATAACCCCGTGACAACTGGCTTCCCTAATAAATCAACAAGGCAGACATCTGGCTAGGCTCGTAATCTTCATCTTTTACCAAACACCACAAAACTTGACGTGCAAGAGCCAAACTTTACTCCAGCCAGCCCAAAACTTACAATCAATCTTTCGACATTTCATTGGACCAAGTGCTCTCGCCGACAAACACGATGCCTTGCTGCGCCCCTGGCGTGTCGTCTGCCAACATAACCAGTGCTGATGAGCTGCAGCATGCTGCCATCCAGCAAAACCAGCTGGAAAAGATGAAGCAATTACGCGAAGCTTTGCGCGGGATCGAGGTACCGACCCTGAAAAAAGATGTGCTTGGCGAGCTTTTCATTGCGTTGGGCACGCAGCTCAATGTGGACGGAGTGCCCAACTCCCCATCTGAAATCTCCAGCACCTTCTTTGCGCCTTGCGATTGGCCGCTCGAGACTCTACAATATGAAACGCGGCGTGCAAGATGGGCCTGGAGTGATTGGAGCCGAAGGACCATAGATCCCGCCATCTTACTAATGATCCCGGAGGACATAACTCTCTGGTTTTATCACTGCCTCCTTACGTTGTCGCGGCGGGCGCCAGACCTGTGGGATTGCTATTGGTATGTGCGGCCATTATCTGAGCCTCTCTTCTAGGCCATTATCTTTACTCTGTTAGTTCGAGACGGGATACTAATGATTCGTAGTGATCCTGGTGCTATTCGGGAAGCAACCGGCCTCTGTTTACCTATGCGTGATTTCTGCCGAGATCTTTGGTCCTGGGAAGCATACCACATGTCCTATGGGAAATGGGTTCAGTTTGCGCCAGTTGCATCAGAGTTGCCGCATGCGGTATGTTTCGTTCTTGATTCGGGCACGCCAGAAGACGACAAGATTCTGCTCTCCGAGGCCGAACAGGCCGCAGCGCTAGTAGAGTTCCAGCTCAAAGATAGCGGCTACACCAACCACCATACCAAGCCAGTCCTGGTCGCGACAGTTATGCGTAATCAGACGGCTCGTCTCACACAGGCCCATTTTGACAGCAAGCAAGATATGCTTGTCCTTCGCCAGTCGCGGACGCTCGACTTGTCAGGGCGGGATCATAGCCCTGATGCGTGGTTGCTGCTGCGATGGATTGCCAGCCAACCAATTGGCGAGACACGTTATCCTGAGGATGGTGCAAAGGAAGGGCTGCTTCGCGATGACCCAACCAACCTGACACCTCAGATCCCTGTATAGCTACACGAGAGTTGTGTCTGCCTCGTACCCTCTGTTGTATCTACCTACTGCCCTTTGTTATATCTCTGTTGATCGCATTTTAACTACGAATAATCGACTTTCTATTCCTCCAATCTTCCCCTAATCATCTCCGAGTGATTACCTCTGCCTAATTCGAACCCCGAATTTGTAACGTCGATTTTGATTTTTGGAATGTAGCCACATAGTGGCTATGTACCCCTTCACATAACTTGTCGTCCACAATTTCTGCAAAAGGGATAAGACCACAATTTGAGGCACCGCTCAAAGGCACGCAAGGCGCTCAAAAGAGGCCCTCGAAAGCAGGCTGAGGCACACATACACACACACACACACACACACACACACACACACACACAGCCCTCCAATGAACCTTCTCCAGCCACGTCAGGTCTGTGTTGGCGTTGGCGTTGGCGTGGCGTCGATGTTGGCGTTGGCATGGCGTCGGTGTTGGCGTTGGCTGCCAGCATCGAAAGCACCTCGATGGAAAGAGGATGGGGTAATAGGTAGAAGAGTAAAAAAAATAAAAAACAAAACAGTCTACTAGGAAATTTACGCTGACAGGAGCCTGACATGATTTTCTTCTCAACATCTGTCAGTCAGCAGATGCAAATGACGATGTTGGCTGGGTCAGGCTGGCAACCGTTACATGGCCACAGCGGGCGTGTCCTGAAGGCGAGAGGAACTCCTAGCTTTGTTTGGCCTACCTAGACCCAGTAAGTACTGTACTTTAATACCTATGTACTATTTATTTACCCAAGCATCCAAGTTGCAGGATTCGAAATTCACGTTACGATTTACGGGGCAACGGGGCTCAATTAGCCTAATTTGCCTGCCGGGTCATGCGAGTGCACACGCGAGCCACGTAGCATGCGGGCCGGAACGCTTGTGACTTCCCGCCCCGCCTGCCGCTCGCTAGAAGAAGCTTTTGAGCCAATCATAAAGCTTCATGATCTACCAACTCGATTGCGGCTCAGACTAAGCTCAGTCAAGAGAATCAGAGTTGTGATATTCAGCCTTCGTACGAAAGTAACCACAGCACAGCTTGATTCCTGTAATACCCCTGAGCAACTCTTCCTCCTACAACTCTTCTTCTTATTTACGCCTGCGTTGTAATCACGATCGCCCTCCTTGGGCTCGTGGTGGCCATTCTAGCGTGGCGTTTTCCCTGCCGCCCGGCGGCCGAGGCCAGCGGCTGCTCCAACTGCTCGCATTGTTATCCCCCGGCCGCCTCTCCCGCCCCTCTCGCCTGGCTGCCCTGGCCTGCGTCGTGGCTGCAGCCATGCTGGCGGGTGGTCGTGGGCACAATGTCCCGGTCCGTATTGATCCCTTGAGAAGCCAACACCCTCGCAAAAGCATCTTAGCGCGACTTCTGCCACCGCCGCTGCTGGGCGTGATGAGAACTCGCCTTTGGTAACCCCCCTTTGCAATTTATATGAGACATTACCGATCCTTTTCTAATGCAGTATGATCTTAGATTGCCAAAGATCGACCTTCATGTTACTGATACGGGGCTCAGCGTGCAGGCACTCGTGCCACGTATAAGCAACTCGTTGAAGTTGTACTTGGAGAGCCTGAGGGTCTGTGAAATTCAGTATAAGATCAAGGCCGCCCCCCTCACTTTCATCTTCTGGTCGGTCATTCACATGCTCGGCCATTCACATACTCGGTCAATCACTTTGAGCCTACCTGCGTTAGTACTAGCACGATGCCTCCCACAGCCCGCAACGTGGGTAGCGTCCAAATTCCACGAGATGCTGGGTCATGGTTTAAGATGGTTCAAGACGCTAACGATATTGAACCTAATGTACGGAAAGGCAAGACTCTCATGCATGTTGCCCATACGGATTATCAATCAGGATCAAAAACTCGGCCGTCCGAGTTTCTTCACCTTCGAGCCTTTTGGCAGCCGCACGAGGCAGGCGTTCATGTCTTGCGTCATTACATGAGTGACGCTGAAGTGGAAGGCTCCAGCTTCAAGGGCTATGTTTCCCCGAAGAACATGAACCTCGCAGGTGTCATCTGCCAAAACCTCAGCGGCTACTGGCGCGAATATCAAGCTCAAGTCAACGCAAATGCCAGTTGCCCGTCAGAAGCGTCAGAAACGTACTGATACAACGGCGTCATCAAATGCCTCTCTGTTCGCACCATGTCCACTCGTTCGCTTACCAAGGCGGCAGTGCGTGACGTACCTCAGGCAGACGAATTCCTCATTATGCATCAATTTGGGCCATTTCTGACTCAAAAAGATGACCACATGGAGATTTTCTTGCGCCGAATCATTGCCTTTATGCTGGAGCTGCGCGGCAATGAGAGCCAGAGGCCCACCGAGAAAGAAATTCTTGGCAGATTTCCTCGGCCCAATGCGGAATGCCTCGAGCAAGATCTGTCACGATCGTTCCCGCCTTGTTCCGAGATGAAGATGCACCCTTCTGAGAAATACCGATACCGACGTTGATTGGCACGGAATATGAGTATTGAGAAGGCTAGCTGTGGCGCGCTCTGGTGGGCCAGAGATGGCGAGTGACCTTCTGTTGTTGCTATCACGAGATGTAGAGCGTTGCTTGAATGATGGACTAGCTGTTGATTGACTGTCTGCTGTTCAAATGGGGGCTTATCATTAACTGCTGTTGATTAAATGGCGACTGATGATTAACTGTTTTGATTAAATAGAGGCTGCTGATTGACTGATGTTGATTGACTGGCCTCTGGTTGACTGGCCTCCGATTTGACTGGCTGTGGATTGACCGGCTGTGGATTGACTTGCTGTTGATTGACTGCTGTTGAGATTGACTGCTTTTGATTGACTAACTGTTGATTGACTAGCTTTTGATTGACTGGCCTGTTAATCAAGATGTGCCATGGTGCTTTTCCGCCTTTCCCCCCCCCTTCATCACTCTGCCGCCAACGCCCGTCAACACGATCGAACCGTCACGTGAGTCGAGCCTCCTCTACAGCCAGAAATTACCGCAAAGCCTTAAAGTCTAGCACTGCTTTGATTGCTTTTTTTTTTTACCCCCCTCCAACTAAATATGAACAACACACACATTGCATGTCAGGTTCGATTTGCACAGAACGGGTTATGCCTAGGGAGATGAATAGAGTTTGCATAAAAAGCCCCGGCACCCACTCTGCGGCCCGCGTCTCCCGCAGCGTTTTCAAATTACCAAAAATGCCCGATTCGTAGGTCTTTTGTTCAGGTACGGAATTCTATCGGAACCACCCAACTGTTTTTTTTTTTTTCCATTAATAACACGCCACGCCTCGTCTCATATTCCCACCATGAGCCAAGCCCCTCTCCCGGATCACACGGAATAAAGTGCATTTAGAGTTTTATTCCCTTCCCCAATATTACATCCGCCACGTTCTTCTTCTCCGCTCAATCTTTTTGCCCACCCATGTTCGTATGTATTCTTCTTTATTTTTTCAGCAGGGCCAGGCCTTCTCTTCAGTTGTGGTGGTGGCTTATCAGCCAAAAACCGGGGAATGTCTCACGCCAGCCCACCCATCTGGGCGTGCCAACTGGATACTAGACTGGCTACGGAGGTACCTTTTATTAGTCACTTTCACGATCCTCTCTGGCATCACAGCATTCATCACAGCACAGCAAGTGCGCCAAGCTCTGTCTCGAGTCGTTAAAACAAGCGCCATTCAAAACAGAGTGACATGTCGCTTCTTTTTCCATGTCGTCCCATCTCGTTCGTCATTCAATCTTTTACTTGTCCTGTTTTGGAAATTGCTAGAGAAAATAGCAGAATAGTAATTGGCGTACTAAGTTCAAGGCAAGAAAAAGCAAATAATGCAAAAGAAAGTAAAAATTGGAATAAATACATCCCATTCACGAGCCTAATTGGTCACCGTGACGAGACAAACTCGAACGTGGGCGGAGTGTCTCGCCCGTCGGACATGGCGAGATTGCTTTGCAAGACACCAATGCATGAGCGGTGTCTATGATCATCTGCTTCATGAGTTTCATGCAACAAGAAAGAGAAAATCGATACGTCGTCAGTTCGTATCATCGTTCATCTCTGGCAAATGAGACTCTCTCGTACGATGACAGCTCGCTCGTCCAACATCATAGGTCACTCGCGGCATCACAGACAGACACCCCCAGCCAGGCAACCAGGGTCTTTATCCCAGCCACCACCTCTGCAAGAAGTGCATATTTTAGGCCCTCCGCATGTTTCACTGGTCGGTGGCCGGGCGTCCAATGATTTTCGTGGGCCCTATTATCGGTTTCCGGCGTGCCGGCCTTGTCGTTCGAACTGTCGCAGTACATTTGGTTTCAGATTGTTCTCGCTCGAGCTCCAAGACATCACAAAGCTGACCCCCGGCCCACTTACATGCACGCCCCGATGACATCATGAGACCATGTCAGTCACCAAGTGTTATTTCCTGAATTGTGTCGTCCCATTGAAACAGTTTGCATCAGGGTCCACGGCTGGCAGAGGTGGATGCTTGGTTGACTGCGTTGCTTTGCTGAACGTCTCAAGTTCAGATGGCCCAAACTGGCCGTGCGCGCCAAGTGGTCCATCTTTGGCTAGCTCGAGGGTTCATACTATAGTTCATGAGCCCACCTGCCAATTACATCAAAGGCATCAATTTGCCGATTGCGAACCTCGGCCAAATCCGCTGTAGGCTATTTTCGCTACACGGTGCTCACCGTATAGCAGGTCGTTTCATTGCCAAATCTGTGCTCCGACCTTCACCACTCAAGCCATCAACAATCTCGCGAGATCGATCGCATCGAATCAAGCTGTTGTGTTGAAATGCCGTGATTCAAACCTAGTTCCTGTCTCTGATTTCCTGCGGGGTATGCGCATCAATTACTCAATCGGGGCGTGGAATGATCGACGTCCCTACTGCTTCGTCGATACCTCCAGGCTGCCCGTCCAGTAGAAATGCGGTGCACCGAGTGGAACGCCTAAAGTGGCATGTTCTTGGCTGTGTTGCAGATCCTGGTACCATGAGCGTCCTGCGGCACGGTGCTGTTTTAGGGCGTCGAGAACATCGCGCATTCCAGCCAAGTCTTGCGGCGCGGGGGTAGCCAGCTCCCCAGGCGGCATGAGAGCTGCGCGCCACGCAGAGTGGAAAACGTATGACTTTTCCGGCACGCCTGCAAGAACTTGGGCCGGGGAAGCTGGCCCTACACTGGCACACAAGTTGCGATGATTTAGTACAATTCGGCGATAGTCGTTGATAATGGGGTTGCTGTGCGGATGCGCCGGGCCAGCCCACACCCGCAGCTCAAAGCCACATCCATTCCACTCATCCTGATAATGAATAAACTCTGCGTTGTCTCGTTTGACCTTTTCCAGCTCTTTATCTTGCCCTGCACTAACATCTATAGCGTTTGCGCTGTCAGAGCGTAGGCGGCGAGCAACGCGAGACTTCGCGTCCGATGAACGCGTAGAGTGATGGCTCTCACCCTCAAAAAAGCTGAAGGCCCTCTCCCCGCTGCTCATGAGGTATCCAGCATCCACATCCTCAGCCGCAGTGGTGTCTTTGCCAGGACAGTCGGGCCCAAACTCCAGACGGAGATGTCTTAGACCTTTCAGCATACCGGGCCAGTGCCACGATGCTGCCTGGCCAGAGTGGCTTGCATCTGAAATATGTCTCTCCTGCAGGGACAGTAGTTTAAGAAAGCCTAGCAGGCGCTTGATTAAAGGCCCAGACGATCGTCGCGGCACACACGTCAATGTGAGTGAGTAGAGACGTGGGTTCATGTCCGGCACATATCGCTGAGGATAAGCCTTGTCAATTCGAAAAAGGATCGATGTTTCGGCGAGATGCAACCTGGCCAAGGAAGATAGCCCGTCGGCAGTTAAAGTAGGAATATTGGTGACAAGCGAATGGTGTATTCGTAGGGACCGTAGATTGGAGGAATACACAGGTCGAAAGACATGTGCTAGTCCTACAATGCCATACAGCGATGTATCACTCGGCCAGAGCTGTTGGGCAGGGCTTCGTGGTGGCACTAAAGGCATAGAATCGCATGCAAAGTGCTCGATCTGACCGTTGGATATCCGGAGCAATTTCTCAACGCCGCTTCCCGAGATCTGGTTGTATGAAATATCCAAGTGGGTGATGCCTCGAGAATTACGGTATGTGTCTTCGACATCATAGTGCGTGGTTTGATGCGATAGGATGCGAGTTGCTTCTTCCGCGGAATCCAAACGCAATGTGCCTCGTCCATCAGAGCGAAAGACTTGTTTTTGGCCATGTAAGAAGTACGGCTGCGCGTCGTATGTTGGGGCGTCTAAGTAATATCGCTCTGGGCTGCTAAAGCTACCGCTGAACTGAGACTCCTCAATAAACTCAAATGCGCCATAAGTGACGGTACCGTAATTGGAAGCCGACAGCTTGCCCTCTACTTGGAAATGGCCAGGCGACCGTAGGGACGAGGGGGGGAAGCACCGCTCTGCCAGGGTCTGCAGCATACAGTCCGTGAGCCTGTTTTGGCTTAGATCTAGGCTCCAAAACCGCAGCTTGTACAGTTCGGCTAGTCCGATAAAGGTGGCATCGTCCAGTTCGCGGCCAGCGAGCTTCAATATGCGCAGATCCGGCAGAAGCAAGGGCTGAAGAAGTGGTGCTACCGAACCGGGCAGATTGGATACATCGAGATACACAAGCTTCTGCAAGGAGGACGAGGTGAAAAAGGTACCGGGGAGCTGTGTGGAGCAATGCGAGATGCTGAGAAGCAAGGGAGAGGAATGTGTCTTTGTAAGGCCGACAAGAGAGTTTGGGTCAATCTCTGTATGGTGGTCAAGCAAAACAGCATTCACTCCAGGTAGCAGCTTCAAGGCCATATGCAGACTACGGAGAAAGCGGGCGTTTTCGTCCGTAGCAAACTGGTAAATTTCTGTGGCGAAATCGCGTAGGTCGAGGACGCGGACCAGGCCGCGGGTGGATAAGCGGACATCTCCGAGCTTGACGAACGTGAAGTCGAACCACCATGAAAGATCTGCGGAGGAGACATCAGAGTGAGTATCATACAACAAGTAAGCTGCAATAGGAAGGGGCGTAGCAGAGCAACTGACCATCATCCGGTTTTAATCCACGCCGGCGAACGGTGGCTAAGATGTCTATCCACAAGAGAGGCGCGAATAGTTTCCAGAAGTGGCGATTGACCAGGCAGAGGGCATGGTAGTCAGAAGTGTGAATGTATGGGGAAGCAACTCGTAGCCAGTCAGCACGACTTGTGGCTTCCTGGTACGATGGCAGTGATGGCATGCTATGATACGCGGCAGGCAGGATACGTCAAGCAACGCACGATCTGTGGCTCTAGCGAGTTGAAGGTGATGCAGCGCGAAATGATGCCAGGGTGGAGACGGCTCCAATGGAAAATCGTTCGAGCAAGCCGGAAATGGGAGGCTAATTTACTGCTGATGCCGTATCACGGTACACAATCGGTTTTCCTTTTGGCAATAGCGGGTGGCCAACTCAGCTGCCCAAGCCTACAGACCGGAGAAGGGCTGGGGCTGGCCGGCACATGTGAAAACCAATGAGTAGAAAGTAGTTGCAGCCACGACCTGGAGGTTTGAGGATGCAAAAGAAACGTCGCGGGGGGCAGTGCGCTCCGCCGAGATGCAGTAGGCGGGTGGCGGGCCGCAGAGGTCAAAGCGATAGCTGCCAGAGGTAACAGTACCCGATTGGAGGTGAGCGGCGTGCCAGAGGCTCGGTGGGGGTGAGGAATTAGGCTGGTGATTGATCTCAGCGATTATATCGTTATATGCAGATCGAGGGCTCAGGCTGAAGCAACCGTAGCTCTCGGAGCGTGCGCTGCCAATCTTGTAGTGGCTTGGGCTGCTGGGTTGGATCCAGGGAGCAGCAGGGCTGGGTGAGGTCGCCGAATAGTTAACGCTAATGATGCAGGGTGCGCGGGTAATGACCCCAGTCGAGAAAGCGCGTTGAAGAAAAATGGCGGAGATGATATTGAATTCTGCGCGGATGGGCCAAGGCGTGTTTGATGATGATGGTATGAGAGAGCAAAGATGAGGAGACGAGGGACGTATCGCGGGGCAGCCACACAGGTGCGAGTGTGCCAGCTGCGAGCTCCGAGCCGGCCAAGAGGTGTCGGCCGACGTGTGAGAAAGCAAACGGCGTACGGAGGAGTAAAACGTGGCTGATGATTACTGGCATGTGGAAAATGAGAGACTTTTCATAATAAAATGATGATTGTCCATAAAAATAAGTACCCCTACAACTTCGCCACAACGCCTCAACGCCCTGCGGCAATATTCGGGCGCATGCCGCTTAACCGCCACGAGCCACACAGCGTGAAAGAGTCGGGAGACAATTGTGTGGCGCTGGAGACCACTGAACGCCTTCCTGCAGCCACAAAAGACCCCCAGAAATCAACCAAACGCCTGTCGAGCTGCCACGCCGATCAAATGAAGGTCCCCCCCCCGCCCGGCTTCGTAGACTGTAGACTGAAGGCACGACCAAACTACATATGCATTGTTCAAACTCTGTTTTGACAAATAGTCCAGTGGCTGGTCTCGCCCCCTTTTACTGCGACGATTGTAGGTATTGAGATATCCACAAACGAGAAAAGGGACATCTTGCAGGGTACGGCGCCGCAGTCTCCGACAGCACCACTTGGTCCGCGCCGAGCCAGCAATCCATGATCCCGGACCCTCGAGCTGCAGAGGGGTGGTAGGGACCAGGGTTAGAAATTAAGTACTAAGTTAGTATTTTAGTTATTTTTTATATAGTTAATAACTAATACTAAAAATATATATAAAGTAATAAGTTACTAAAAATAGATATTTTATTATATAAATAACCTATATTTAAAAATATAGCCCTACTT
>JAPERH010001097.1:0-10421 GCA_030411535.1 Beauveria australis
CCCCCCCCCCCCCCCAAACCAACTTTTTTTCTTTTTGGCTAGCTGGAGGCTTTCGTCTTCTCGGGAAGACATCCATTTCTGTCTCTTTTTCTGGCTCAGAGTTTTCTCTGCACATTTGCTCCTTTCAACTCCATCAAGGTCTCACAAAAGAAAACGGCTTCAAAGCCCTGATGGTTGCTAGCCGCCGCTCTCGTCGCCTGCCCCAATTGGCGCATGATACAGCAGACAGGTAGCTAGCCTAGAGGACCTCTCGCAGGCCGTCTTTCACGCCAAGTTAAATAGTGACGAGTAGATATGGCGAAAGCAAAGAAATTCGCGCATGCTGGTGGCTGGGGGTTCGATTGTTGAAAGGTCTGCGGAAGAAAGGACTGAAAAAGCAGGTGGCTGGGCGACTATCGACTCGTACCTATCTATGTACAGGCTAACTTGTACCTACCTACAGTGGAAATACTTAGTGGGTGTAACTGCGCCCCATTGCCGAGGGGGGAACACAGACGCCGTGCATTGTCTGTGACTCTGTGACACCAACACTACCATATATTTTTTTTTTAATTTTATTCCTCGCCGTCTTTTGCATGTAATTGAACAAGATTGAAATAACCTACCTGGTTACTTTTCTTTCTTTCTTCTTTCTTCAATACCTTTGACGACTCTGTTTCGAGCGAATCGCTGGTACATCTGTAGTTCGCCTACTGTTTCAGCTCTACAAACCCCACCACCACCTACCTGCACCTCTCTTGTCGTTGTTTATTATTCGCGACATTGCGACACCACGACAAATGCGCTTTGCGCCTGCCACGAAAATACCTCGTCTCCGATCGCATCGAATCGAATTCATTGAAATCGCCTGCTTGAATTGTCCACTTCCTCCGCGCGATACTTTGGAACAGACGCGCATAGGACCGATTTGCACGGCGCAACGCAAACGGGCGCTGCGGGTATTTTCCACCATCTCATTACATCATTACTCGGGTCCATCCGAGCGCAAAACGCGCCGACAAGAGAAAAACAAAGCGAAAAAAAATACAAAGGGAAAAGCGAAGCAAAGAGACAACAACCGGGGGTCGTTGCAAAGAAAGTCTCCCAAACCAGCGCAAACCGCAACCGGAGGGATCCAAAGCAGGAAATCCCCGTTTTGCGCTGCGCTGAGCGTCGCTACTTGAACTTGTTTTCGCCCACGATGCCTGTGCTACCACGACCTCGGGAAGCGACATTTCAAGCTTCATCACTACTACCACCCGCCGTCGTTTCCGCCGCCGTCGTCGTCGCTCCTCGCGTGCCGCAAGACGCGCCCGGCTTCCAGGCCATCCCCACCACCTACCACACCTCCGACTCTGCCCCCGCGCCCGGCGCCATCGCCGGCATCGTACTCGGCTCCGTCGGCGCCTTTCTCCTGCTCATCGCCCTGCTCTTCTCCTGCACCGGCTGGACCCCCGTCTTCTTGCCCTGGCAGCGCCAGCGCGCCGTCGTTGTCGACGAGGAGCACCACCACCACCACCACCACCGTCGGCCGCACAAGCCTTCACATCGTCGGCGGCACGAGCACCGTCGCCGCCGCGGTGGTGGTGGTGGTGGTGGTGTCGTATCCGTAGACGCGACCGAAATGTACGAGGTTCGCGCGGCGGCGGCAGCACCTCCACCACCGCACCGGGCCCCCAGCAGCAGCAGACGCAGCAGCAGGCCGGCGCAGATGCCCATGGCGCCGCAGCCTCTGCCGCTCATGACGCCGGCCGTGCGCGTCTCGCAGACGCACACGCGGAGGGGAGGAGGAGGAGGAGGACGACATCCGCCGGCGCCGCCACCGGCCGTGGTCCGCGACGATACGACCGAGACGGATCTGACAGAGGACGAGGTGGTGGTGATTGAGGAGCACTCGCCGCCCCGGAACAAGTCACGCAGAAGCTCGGGACGCAAAAGCCACGACTCGCGGCGCGACAGCAGACGCTACGACCGTGGCTAGCATTTTCGCATGCTACCAACCGACTTTTTTTTTTTTTCCTTTTCGGAAACAAGTTGTCGTCTTTCTTTGTTGTAAAACGCATTACTGTGTTGAGCCTTTAATTTGCCGTCTTTGCTCGCTGCAAGATGCTTGTACAGCTTCACGATTGCCATGGTGCGAGCACGGGCAGACACCGGCTCTGTCTATGCTGTATATAAGTCTCCTGTTTTTCTGGTTTGAACCCTGTTTCTTTAGTGTGTCTATATAACATGTAAATACAGATACAATCATGTAGCCATGTAGAAAACAATATCATTATTTTTCTATTTTGTTTCCAAATACTGCCTTCTTTTGCTGTGTCCTGTGATGCTCTAGTGAGCAAAGGAAGCTTCTGCCTGTTTTCAAGAAATCACACCATCTGCAATCATCATCGTCTCCTGCGAACGCGCCGACTCTTCTGTTCTTTTGCCACCCATTCTTGCAGGACGACAACCAAGCCCAAGGTTTTGTCGGTGCTGACAATCAAGGATGCTTGACCAACACCAAGTCGGCAAACTGAGACTCGTATGGCGCAAAGCAAACGTCATTTTATGAAACAAGATATGGAACTGGCATGCTTATTTCTACATGCGCTTGTACTGTCTAGCTAGCCCATCTTTGCTATCGAACAAGAGAGATAGAAACGGCATACGACCCTGGTATCAAAAAATCCTACTTTTGAATGTGCGCTATTTACATCGACATGTCTCCTCCAGACCCATTACCATTGTTGCTACTATTATTGTTCCCGGAATTCGGCTGTCCGCCAAAAAAGAACGTGTCAAAGGGATTAATGTGCCCGCCTTCGCTAAAGTCATTATGCATGCCCTCCCAGTTGATCCCGAATCCGAGGTCTAACTGGGCCTGGTCCACCGTCGAAAAGTCACCATTCGGCGTCGCTCCAAGTGTCTGCAGAAACTCCATGGTCTGGCTGCCTGGGTAGTCCATGGACCCCTGCATCCCAAACTGCTGGCCCATGAATGCGTTGGTGCCTTCATGTGTCGTCATGCGGCGAGGCAATGGAGGCGAGTGAACGAGCGGGTCAATCGAGCTGCCATCCTGGCTGATGGAGCCGTCTGCAGGGCTTGGCCCACTGTGTCTCCGTGGCTCTGACATGACGGCATCACTGTCAAGCGTCTTTGATTTGCCCAGTGGCGGTGTATTTTGCGCCGATGTATCACCGCCCGCCGATAGCCCTGGTGAGGATAGGTTCTCTCCCATTGCTAGATCAAACTGGTATCCCTGACCATCCGAGGCCTGAGCTAGGTGCCGCGAATTTGATTTCATTGCCGAAGCATCGGGCACAGGAGCTGTGACCCAAGTCGTTGTCTCTCTGCGCTGCCGGCGTGGTCGAGGGTTCGCGGTGCCAAAACCGCCATTCGAGCTAGCCATTTTGATTGTTGCCTTGGCTGTCCGATCAAATGCGTCTCGGCATGTCTCTGCCGGTGGGCACTTGTCAATCATGTCAGTGAAGACAGACTTGGCTGCCAGAACGGTGAAATCCACTTCGTCCATGGACAGACGACTTCGTACCAAGGGTGAATGCCAAATAGCGTACAGGTACGAGATGCCAGCCATAAACAGATGATGAGTCGACAAATATGTGTAACTGACAAGACCACTGAGATGGAGTTGTCTATATATGCGCAGGATCTTTTGTCCTGCTTCCGCCACCTTGAGGTAGATACGGTCCTCGTCTTCCCGAAGCTCTGCGGTAAAGGCTGTGGGGCTGTTGACTTCATTCGAAGTGTTGTATTCGCCCTCAAACATGGCTGGTACGCTTAAGCTTTGTCTGTACAGCATAATGATTGCTTGCCAGTAGTTGAGCTCAAGGAATTCCGTCGAGAAAGCGACACCAGTCTCTTGTCTCGTTGGCGCCGACGACTTCCAGTGGTATAGGCGTTTGTCAATGTCACTTCTCCATGACCGAAATGAATCGAATTTGACGAGAAAGGGCGAGGGAACGTGATTGCGCATTTCAGGATAGCAGGGTACCTGATTGCCTTGGCGTGCAATCTGGGCCTGATTATATTGAAGAACCTGTAGTATTTCCGACTGTAACATTCGTAGTCGGAAATAGTGGTGCGCAACGTGTTTGTAGCTCGGCCGTTCGTCATCTACTAGAGGGTCGACAAAGCCTGTGGGAGTAACGTAGTCGTCGTCCAGTACGGATGGAAGCTCGGTGGTAATGACCTGGTCGCTAACACCAAATGGTCGCCCGACACACGTGCTTACCAGTCGATCGAACGAATAGGTGCACCACCATAAGCGTCGTCTCATGTCTCGCACATATTGTCGCCGCCCTCGGTCCCTGGCGCTGGAATCCTGTTTGTCACCTGGGTCATCCGGTCCCGAGTTTTCCGCTTCGCCACCTTCTTCGTAATGTAAGCCAAGATCAACGGCAAGGCGAACAGCCACACCAGTGATGTACCTGCCTTTCATTAGCAGAAGTGCAAAATCTAGAATGCAACAGACTTACCAGAGGCCAGGAGGAACTGGGCGAAGAAGCGCAAAATTTGCTAGCAAGAGCACTGCTTGTAAAACTTCCAGACCGCCTCCGCTAAAGCTTAGACAAGATTCTAGATGAACAATAGCGCTTGCATGATATTCTTCAGGCTCGCATTGCCCCTTTCCTTGTTGGGTGCCGATTCTGACTGTGCCGGATGCCTCTGTCTTGACAGGTTCTCCAACAATAACACCGCAGCCAATTGCGAATACCATATTTAGCATGTAAAGCTCTTTTGAAGCGAGAGATTCAGGAGAGTTGGCATAGGCTTGCTCAAACATGTGCATGAATTCGCCCCGATGGAGGATTGGGATCTGCGGGTTGGCATGCTCAAAATATAGGGTCACGAGTCTCATTCCAACTTCGCGATTTGGAAAGGGGGCTGGCTGGATGGTTGGCCTCGTGTGAAGGCCAAAGAATGAGTCGCGCATCGAGGTAGCAGGGCCTCCCGCTGGTCGCTCTGTAGGTCCATGTTGGTCGGACACAGAATACTGGACAGCGGCGAAAACAACTCTGGCGAATGAAACGCCGGATTCCGAAGCCAGGGATTTTGGTTTCGAAGTGCCAACCAAATTCATCATAGCCGGGCTCTGTCCTTCCTTTTTCGCCGTCAGCGACTGGTTTCGCGCGTTATTTAAAGCCTGCTCCGAAGCGGCGCCATTGGCGGAGCCCGAATCTCGCGGAACGGTGTCGGCGCTCGGACGGGAACAGAGTTCCAGATTCTCTGCGGGAGGATATGGAATACTATTTGAAGAAAGTAGTTTCTCGAGCTGTTCAACTCGAGTTTCGAGATAGAACACGTAACTAAAAAGAAGTTAATGGAGAAATGCAAAAACAAAGAGCGCAAAAAGTACCTGCGCGGGATCTCTTTTTTCGTAATTGGATCGTAACCAACGCATGCGACGCTAGCTTTGGCGCAGCTTGCGCAACTGGGAAGTTTCTGGTCGCAGCGATTTTTGCGTAGGCGGCATCTGTTGCAGGCGCTCACATTGCGAAAGTTACTGCTTTGCGAGGGCTTGCCGCCCGAGAGCGGACCATTCATGACAACATCCGGAATAGTCTCGGGACTGATTCGATTCATTGGGGAGCCACCATCCGAGGGTACCTTTCGTTGACGTTTGCTGTTAGGTTGGGCACTTGGCGAGGGCGCCATATGCGCGGGCATATTGGCGGCGCGACAAGTATTTATCGCAAGGTGCTGGTGGGCAGCAGGTCGGCGGAGGGCTGATTCGGGGACTTAACGTGTGTCAGATTATCGATTTTTGTAGGCAATTTGTCGGTACGAGCTGAAAAACAGGTGCGCCGCGCTGTCGGTGTATTGCATACCGGTTGGTAAAACGGCGTTATCCGGCAGAAAGAGCCGCAACCCATCCTCCAATAGCCAAGGACTGGCCGTCGTAGGTTATATTTGGTACACCAGTAGAATTCGGACAGCGAAAACCATGCGACCAACAAGGGTCCTGAGCGAATGCGAAGAGCGAGGGCGCCCCGGCCGGGGATCGCAGAGACACCTCGGCGCGATGGCGTTGGATTGCGCAGACGGCTAATCCGTAGTCTGAGCGGCAAAAAAGAGCCAAGGCTGAGCTGTCTCGACTCTGTACCAGAACTAGGTCAGGCACAGGTTCTGTGTCAGAGCCTGACGATGCCAAGTTGTGCGGCTGGGGGCAATCGTATGAGCAGCTGGCTAGCGAAGAGATACGAAAGAAAATAAGCAACTTTGCGACGGATGAAAAGTGTGGGAAAGAAGGAGCTCACGAGCGGTATTGGGAGAAACTCGGTCGCCGTGTGGTGCTCGTCCTGGGTCTGACGGACAAGGACAGTGGAGATGCTCTAGTTGGTAGGCATGGATCGGGGCACAATGCATGCTGATAGAAGAAGCGGAGCCGGACGGGCGCCGTCTAGGTCCCCGCATCAAAACGAAGCAGAGACTGGCCAGCCTTGGTGCGCGAGATCGAGTCTTCGTAGCGCCGTTCCGTTGCTGATCGTGACTTGTCTGGAGCGAGCTGGCCCGTAGCTTCATTGCGACACGCTCTCTCAAACACTGCAAACTGGCCGACTCGGTAAAAGTCTAGAAGACTGTAAGAACCCACTGAAGCTGAGGCCATGATTGCCCCAAATTTGCCCCAAATTTGGCCCCGAGCGACCCCCAGAATGCCTGCCCCCCGGCCTGCTGCAAGCCACGCAGCAGGCTAGCGCTTTCAGCCTACCAATGCCTGCGACCCAATTGAGTTGTGTGACTGGCCCAATGATCATTGTCCAGCATGTTTCGTCGTCTTGTTAGTGTGGTCATGTCCCTGTCATTGAGAAGCAAAGTGACAGGGTCAGCGGCATCCGGTAAAAGCTGCTCGTAGGTGGTCTTGCGTAGTTGGTCATGATGATACTGGTGGAATATTGCGACAGCAAACGGATTAAACGGCGCGTTCTCCTATTACCTAATGGTAAGAAAGCTCGCTACACAAACAATTGCGCAGCTGTTTGTCGCTAGCTGGCAGTTGCCAACGAGCGAGTCAGTCGGGCTCCATCCAGCCCTTGCTGCTCTCTTTCTCAACAACCAAAACACAACATGATCTACGGAGTAGAGCAGTCATTTCACCAAATGGCTTTCCTCTTCCATCTCGGCAAAACCAATCATCTTTTCTGTGCCGTCATAGATTGCCCAGCACTCTTGCTATTGTTCCGGCACTGCCCGTTATGATAGCTTGTCGCCATGTGAGTCGCCGAGCGCAGACATGTTGACTTGATCAGAATACGTAACCCGTGGTCGGCCGCGACAAGCTGACTGTTTTGTCGTCCCGTCAAATCGACAATCCCCAGTAGGCTACTGCAAAGCTTGACACCGGGCCGGGTTGCAGTAGAAGCTTCCTCAAATTTCCGAATGGCTACCCGCTAAGCCAAGGGTCCAACTCCTCGCCAATCCCTGAGAACGACTCAGCAGTTTGCATTTCGCTCTACCAATCGCATTCCGCTCGCTTTCGTTCGCTGTCGATGTCTGGAAAAGTTCCTCGTGGCGTTCCCCGCACTTCCAGGCAACCCCCGCAACTCGCTGCAGCCACATTTCTAGCTCCTCCGGCGACGGGTATGGATGAACGTGTCGTGTGTGGTAAAGACTAACAGGTCTGCATGCTGGAGTCTCGGAGAAGTCGTGCATATTTGAGGCTGGCATGCGATGGAAAGAAACTAGCCGCTTTTCCACCAATCAACCACTTAAAATTGACGAACACTTGTTACCACAACAGGGCTGGCAAGGACAGATCTGTAGGCAGGCAAAGGCAGGTGTGTCTCCGTCCAACCGGTCAGCCCCACGACAATACGACAAAGGAATAAGTGTCGCTGGATGCGGGGACTTTGAGGAATGAGCTAACTTGCATTGCATTGCTTTTGATCAATAAAGCTAACTCGAGTCGATTGGGAAAGGCCTTCCCCGCAATCGATCTGATTTAGCAGCCGAGCTGACAGTATAGCCACCTAGGTAGGGTGTTTCTGAGCTACAGTGTATCAAACTTGAAATTAGGCTTTCATTTGAAACTGGCTTAGTAGCGCCCACATAACATCACCACTGTCTTGTTTATCTGAACCTGTTCTCTCCTTGGTGAGCCTCCAGCGGCGCCGTTGCATTAAACATCAACGGGCGCACATTGTAACCCGCGCCGGTTTATTCCATCGTTCTTGAAGCAGGGCCAGGGAGCACACGGTATAGCTAGTAGTATCTAGTCTCGTATTTGAATATTAGCTTATCTCTTAAGGTTATATTCTATTCAGTATTATAATCACTAGCTTATTTCAGGTGCCTTGTAGCCTTTTTCTATCTTGTAATCTACCTTCTACCTATATTTCTCCTACAGGTAGTAATATTTAGGGAGCACATGGTCAAATGAATGCACTCGCGGGTCCACTCTTAGGACGCTTCTTGTGAATGATGCTCGTGCCATCAATTATCTCACTTAGATTTAGCAATATATGAGTCACCCATCCTGGCGAAACATGATGTTGGTCATGCATGAAATTGCCCTTTTTGAATGGTGGCAGGTACCTGCAGCGCCTTCCTCTGACTCTTGCGGAGCGATTTCCGCCAGATACCACGCAGGTACTTCCATAATCTTCGGTTTTGGATGGTGCCTAAAGCACACACTTGTGTTAGAAGGCGTACAAGAGCGTTTGTGATCGTCGATGTTGCTCAAAACACCAATTCTGTTGTAAAGGACATGCAAACACTTCCATCAAATTTGGTTCTAGTAAAAGGCAAAACTCTACTATAAAACTGGCTCCTGCCTAACGACTTGAAGAATATTGCCCCGACTTCATCAATCTTTCTAACAAGATACAATCGATGAACTTTCTCGCCAAAGGTCCAGCAAGGATTTCAATTGACGACTCGAGATGGTTAGGGAAGAAAGTCACTAGTCCAAGAATATACATGATGTCATGACCATGCAAAGTTTTTGCCTAAAGAATTTTCCCATACATTTCGCCGCATGTTTTTGGTGATGAGGTTACAAACGCGGGAAGTATGCACGTAGCCGCAAAAGTATCTGTATGACTCTGAGAAATGAATTACTGGTTTGAGCACTCCCAGATACTATATCAGCAGTCCTTTCCCCAGCTGATTTTCCTGCTCCTCTCCCTTTCTCCTTTTGCCGTTCTAGACCTTGCTACAACACATCGCATCCAATTCAGGACGGCCTTGAACAGCGAAACATTACAATCTTTCGTAGCAAAACAATAACAAACAATCCTTAACATCTTCGGTCTAAATCACAGTCATGATGACTGTCGGATACATTATTCAAGACAGATTGCATTGGTCTGCTACTTTGAAAAAAGCGTAAAATGTCTTGGATTACACACGAATCTACATGCAAAAAGAGGGTGTCTCAACTTTTCTTCTCAAGAAGCAACGCAGCAAGTACTACCAATACAAACACACACACACACACACACACAAACAACGATTATAGAGAAAAGCATCAAACAAAGTGGGTTGCTGCATTTCCAAGAGCAAGAGATCCTGGGACGAGCCTTGAGAGCCTGTGCTCAACGCTCGTCCCGTCACGGAGTTTCCAGTCCCTCCTCCATATAGTTACCACGTCCTTTTGGGTGCCAAGGAAACAACAAATCGCATACGAAACAAATGCAAAAACAAGTTGCAAAAAAGAAAGAGAATTATGCACCTTTCTGTGTGCAAGAATAAAGCATGAAGCATACAGAAACACACAGAGTTCGCATGTTGCTAGCTACCAAGACACAAACACGAGAAAACATGTGAAGAAATTAGTTAAAAAATTACGTCAGATGATCTGCAAGGCATGCAAAGTCTACAACTAATAGAAGACGGTAGTCTCAAGAGTATTTTTTTTTCATTCCTTGTGGTATTGAAGGTATGCTGATTAAGGTATGTTTATTCAAAGAAACGGTGTTGTTGACTAGCAACTAGATACAGTATTTCTAGACAGCTGTTTAATTTGTCAATTTTAGTCCTGGCTGGTGTTTTCTCATTGATGTTTCTGGTAACATTCGCTCAAAAGGAAAATTGGGTTTCTTTCTCGTAATTAGGAACGTGGTTCCTTAGCAGTTGGGCACATTCAGTGGTTTGATTTGGACATCATTCACCAACATCAGCGTGTTTTTTTCTCTTCTTCCTACCCCCCCCCCCCCCCCCCCCTTTCACAAACACATAATCACTCATGGCCATGACTCTTTTTTCCAGCGTGAATCCTGCCACATATCACGTAATGAATTGGAAGCGAGCTCGTAAAGTGACACCTTTCACAATTGTCCGTAACTCCAGATTCTCAAACCGTAAATGCCCGTCACTGTCCCACGTTGATATCATGCAACCGTCCTCTCTGCGACCGTTTCTCAATAGGAACCAGAATCACAACCAAGGAGGGAAAAAAAGGCAGACAGTTCCGAGCCGACATCGGGTGTTCCCCTCTCTCC
>JAPERH010001099.1:0-13570 GCA_030411535.1 Beauveria australis
CGGCGGCGGCGTGGGCGGCGGCGGCGAGTGAGGTCCACGCGGACTGGCAAACGTCTGCTGCACGTCCCAGGATCGCTGGATGGGCGAGCGCGGTGCCGAGAATGACCGCGAAGGGGCGTGGTATCGCGTGGCGGTTTGCTCATGGTAGGCGGCCGTCTTGCGGTCGGTGGGCGGGTAGCGCACTGCGGACGCGGGGGTTACCACGGTGCTGTTTTCGCGCGAGAGCATCTCATACGAACGTGAATCGGCTTTGGTATCGAGCCTGGCATCGACAGACACGAATTCCTTCTTCTTGGCGTCGCCTCGGCCGATGAGGGACTTGAAGAGGTCGACCCAGCCGACAAGCATGGAGCGCCGGCCGAGGAGAAACATGAGCCATATTCCGTTTAGCTGCCAGGATGTTAGTAAGAATTGGTGACAAGGTAGGGGAAAATGACGGTTTGGGTATATGCTTACTCCGAGCAGCAGCAGTACCGAGGCGATGGTGGCTTGGCTGACAACAAACTTGCTCGCCTCTTTTAGACATTTGTTCTTGTCGCCGCTGGAGCCAATGAGACAGAGCACCCAGCTCTCTGCGATTTTGGGGTCCTCGGTGACGGACTCGACAATGTTGTCCTGGAAGACAAAGATGACGGAGAAGAAGATGACGTCGGCCGCGATGATGAGGACAATAGCGATGCCGCGCCACTGCAGGGCAATGACGCGCTTCACTCGGCGGTAGGCCTGGCGCGGGGTCATGGTGCGGATGCTGTTCGTGTAGGATGGCAGGCCGGAGCCCTCGGTGGAGGCGGAGCTGTCGGCCAGGGACGCCAGGTAGACCTTTACGCAGTAGCCAAAGGTGGCAAAGGTCGTGATGACGGTGATGCCGGCAAAGATGAGCAACGGGACCCAGAGGTCGGCGAGGCTGTTGTCGTGGTTGATGTGGCAGATGGTGCCGAAGCGAAACGAGACGCCGCTGAAGACGAGGGCGAGGACGATGCCGATGAGCGGGACGCCCCAGCCGGCGGCCTGGGCAAAGTACATGAAGGGGCGACCGACGCTGACCTGCCAGCATATCTGCAGGTGCAGGGAAAGGGAGCGCAGAAAGGCCCACATGACGCCGCTCCAGCCGCCGAGGATGATGAGGGCACCCGAGGCGCCGCAGACGGAGCTGGTGCGCATGCCGTGCGGGGTGATTCGGTCGTAGCACTGGGCCGGCCGGGCGGCGAGCGGCACGACGAAGCCCATGTTCATGAGGAAGACGCCGCCGGTGAGGCAGATGCTGAGGTAGTGGCGGTGCGTCTTGTCGACGGGCAGCAGGGCCCACGAGAGGAGCAGGTAGAGGCAGCAGAGGGCGCTGAGGGCGGCGGTCCAGTTGGCGACGGTGCTGATGGTGCGGAAGCTGTCGGGGTAGACCCATTCGGCGAGGGGGCAGGGCAGGCAGCAGGAGACGCCGTCGGCGATTTTCTGGCAGAGGCGGCCGTCGACGACTGGAGGCGTGTTAGCGGGGGATGTAGTTGAGGGCGACGCCGAGTGGGAGTTGAAGGCGAGGCTGAGAATGGTCTTACATCCTTTACTGTTGGGGTAGAGTCTGGCGTCGTAAAAGGGCGGAGGACAGAGATTGGCCATGTTGACGGCCATGGCGACGGATGGCTTGGTTGGACGGGCGATAGTTGCGGGGTTATAAACAGGAAACGACGATGGTGTTTCGATAGTTTGGTTCGAATCCAATAGGTGTTTTACGTTTACATGAGTGCGCTGTTGCAAGTATATCGAGAATCGAGCATTGGACGGCTTGGTCAAGATGGCCTGGGTCGTATAAGACAATTCGCAGCGAACAGACAACGGGTGCCAGTTGATAAGTCACTTGCAGAGATGTAAAAGGTCGTCGAGTATGCGAAATTGAGAGCCAGAGTGCTAGAGTCAGAGTCAAAGGAGCTGTGCCATGTTGAATCTGTATTAGTGGTCGACTGTGGTGCAAGTTGAACAGCCAATGCCAGCACAAGACTGAATGATGGGGATCAAACAGATGCGGCAGTCCGTCTACACTCGCAGCAGGCTAGCATAAAGCATCAAGAGACGATTGCAGAGAGAGAGGGAGAGGGAGAGAAGAAAACGGGTTGAGGATAAGGTGGTGGATACATGCGGGGAGGAGGGACGACTTATACAAAGATGCGACTGCGTGCGGCTGGGTTTGGGTTGTTGATGAGAGTGGAACGGCGTGCTGCGTGCTCTTTTTTTTTTTATTTAAACATATAATATCTGAATTTCTTGCACACCCGAGGAGAAAAAGAAAATGCGCCAAGTGGAATGTCAAAGGGGAGGGGGGGTGAGGGCATTGGCAGTCATGCAGGTCAAGACGACGACGTCTATTTACAGGCTGCAGGATGAAAGTGGGATTACCTTGGAGGCTTGGACGGGAGCAGCCAAAGATGGCCACGGGGGGGAGGCGTGCGCTAAAAGGACATCTGAGAGGACGCTAAAAGCTGGCCACCCCTCTCCCCCCCTGGCTAGCCCTTTTTCGGGGGGTCGGGGCAACGATTACAGGCGACCTTGCAGCGGGACAGCCCACCAACTCGTGTAGAGACAGCAGCACGCACGGCCAGCACCATGAAGAAGAAATTTATCGCAAAAATTGTCGAGATGCACAGCACCCTAAAAAAGGCTGTATCTGATGGCCAAGCAGGTCAATGAAGCAAGAGTACAGGGATACGAGCTGACCCTTGCTCTCTTGCATGGCCCTTGGCTCTCATGCTGCTGCAGCCAGCTGGACTCGGCAGCACCAAATATATTAAAAAAGAAGTCTTGGATACTGGTTCAAAAAGAAGGAAAAGGAACAAGGAGGAAGAAGAGGAACAAATCAATCAGACAAAAGCCCATGCCGTCATCCGCATCAACATGTCCAGTCACAATTCTCACACCCGCCATTGGCACAAAACATCAATCTACAACTCCCCTGCCAACCAACCTGCCAATCCCCTCGCGCCCCCTTGTAAAGGCTGGGATATCCGGCACGCGACAGATGGCTGAAGACGCAAGCGAAGCGAGACAACAGGTGCATTTTACTGGCCTGCAGCCCTGGTTCGCCACTCGCCGCAGTTTATTGACTTGCCCAATGAGCCAGCGTAAAAAGAGACATTTTTGAGCCCCCATTGTCTTGTACGGAGGAGCAGAGCCAGCGGGGCAGGCAGGCAGTGGCAGGCAGCACAAATGATGGAAGCACTGGGGCTATACGATGCCAGCTGCAGACGTAATCGATCGCCCGTCGCCGCCGCCACCACTGACTTTTTGTCTCTCTTTTTTTTTTCTTTTTTTTTTGTGTCCAGTCAAGGTAGAGAATCGGTGCCCTTAGTTTTTTCTGTGCGCCGTCGCACAGAGGATCTAGGCCCCCCCGGTCGAGACAAGGGGCAAAAGGCTCGTGGTGGCGGCGCCAGCTTTTGCAATGGTGGGGAGGGGGGACGACGTCGCCTCGTCTTGCTCGCTCGCTCTTCTTCTTCGTCTTATTACTGGTACAAGAACCCGGTGGCGTCAATATTGAAGCCTGAAAGCCCTTTCTGGCAGGCTTTCTTGCGCTAGGAATACAATTTCGGAAGGCTCGAATGCGCAGGGAAAGAAAAGTCGTTGGACCCTCAGTTTTGTTCAAGCCTCGTTCCCCTAGTCAGCATCTTTACTGATGATTCCCTTCCAACAGCAGCTTTAATATATTTATACTGGTTGCTGCCAACTGACTAATCCAACTACGTACCATGGTTTCTTACCACCCACCAGACGAAAAACAGATGGGCGTACCAGGTCCAGCTGCTCCGTACGAGACAAAATTCAACAAGCAACATGCTCAATTTCAGAGAATTGGTCAGTCATCTCAACATTCATCAAAAGTGGCTTTCGACCCGTCGTAGGCTCTCGCATTCATGGATATAGCGACTTCCAGTCACATATATACTGCCCACGCATAAACAACGTGGGCGTTGGGAGTGATAATAACGCTCTTCGAATCCATCGTCACTAATCCGTAGTTACTGGTACTCGCTGGAAAAAGGCCCGCCAGACATGTCTCTCCGCCAGCCAATCGCATCCTCGCTTCGCAAAGCCCTGTCTCTCCCTGCCATGCAGAAAATAGGCCCAGCGTCTGATGGAGTCAGCTGGGGCTGCCAACCAGTCACCAAAAGCCTCGTCTTATATACATGATTATATGCGCATGCGGAATGCTTCCAGATGTGTGCAGGTGCATATCCATTTCTGTCTTGGTATATCAAGAGTGCCTTGCAGATTTTTGCTCCAATACAACGCTCTGCACTTATTGAATTATGGACCAATGAGCGAAAATGGTTCCGTTGCGACCACTTCTGCGTCCTCGGTCCATGTCCGTGTTGAATCCTCCAGTTACGAATGATGAAGATTATCAAACCATTTTACTTGCGAGTCTTCTTCTTCTTCTTCTTCAACCACCACCACCCGTACCCCGCTTGCCTGTGTGTGGCTCATTGTACTGAATACGACAGTTACTCGGTTGCAGCAGGCAGCCTGCTGCGACAGCAAGGAGACAGAGCCAGGCATGCAAAGAATGACTCGATTGTCTTTTGCCGGCCACCATCTCTAGATACATAGGTGAAGGCACAGGCCAGTTGGTGTGCGACACTTTCGGTCATCAGTGTGGCGCGCACAATGAAAGAGAGGCTCGGCTTACACAGGCCAAGAACGCCTTAAAAGAACAAGCAGTAGGGCCCGAGATTTGACTGGCTGGCATGGGATGTCCTGGTTTGGGCTCCAAGCCGCCTCGCGGCAAATAGCCTCACTGTGTAACAGTCTTTTTTTCTGCGCCTGTCTCCCATCATACTTGCCATTGTTTTCGCCTACCAGATTTCTGCAGCACGCTCTTCTTTCAACAGCCAAAAAAAGACTCGTCAGCAAACTTCAGCATCCTTCTTCTTGTCTGCAAGTTTATCCCATTCTGTGCCTGGGCGGGGTCGCCCACCCGTTCCAGAGTTATGGGACGGCATGGAGCCTGCCCCAAAGCAGTTACAATTTTTATTGTTAACAATACATAATGACGACCGCGTGGTTCAAGACAACATTCGACTCGCCAGCATCTTGACATCAACCCCCGTTGAGCCGTCGGTGCCTTGTGAGCTGCAAGGGTACTGCCCACTAAATAACAGCATGGCGAAACCGTCGTGAAGCACGGTGAGCCCTCCAAAGATCAGTGTACCCTTCAATTTGCCGTGTCGTAGAATCGGGCCCTGCTTTCCCCTCCAAGCTACAATCCATCTCGCAGCGTTATTTCCATCCTCTTCATCGAACTGTGTCCGTCCACAAGACCCCGTCTGACCACTTTCCTGCCCACTTACACCGTACCGATAGTTTCCTCATAGCGCGGAGCGTGATATAGCCTTCTCACTCTTAAAACCCTTGACATCACTCACAAAGAAAAAAAAAAGGAAGAAAAAAAAAGGCTCCAGAGATCCTCCTCCTCCCCAGAGAGGAAGCTGTTGAAGTTCTTGGCATCATGCATGACGGATCCCCGACAGCGGGAAAAGGAGGACGCGTTTTCAACGGCGGCACTTTCCGCTGTAGTTCCCGCCGCCAACATGGGACGCATAAAAGGACGCACCTAGTGGTGGCCGCGACCGGGATGATGAACAATGCAGCATCCTCCAGTGCATGAATCGTAGAGCTGGGAGTTGACTAGTTACC
Organism: Beauveria australis; assembly: GCA_030411535.1. Classification (NCBI taxonomy): domain Eukaryota; kingdom Fungi; phylum Ascomycota; class Sordariomycetes; order Hypocreales; family Cordycipitaceae; genus Beauveria; species Beauveria australis. The sequence continues at coordinate 5,674 of JAPERH010001099.1, forward strand.
TGGTACTTATGAGACAGGTTCCTCCCCCGTTCGGGCAGGGGCCCATCTCGCTCGATAGGTGACCCCGCGGGTGATCGCGCAGGTGAACCCGCTGGGTTAGCAGCAGCCCTTGCGTGTGGCCTGACACTACGTAACATGCGTGGTTGAACACTCGACTCGATGATTGTTGAATATGCTCGAGAATTCTGTTATACGTTTATTGATTTATCAGTCTCAGAGTGCAGTCTTGAGCTCGGCCAAGTCTGCCGAGATGCAGATGTTGAGTGTAACTCTAGACAGATTGCCTAGGACGAATGGAGTCACTATCTACCAGTAGAGCATTGTCAAATCTAGATTGCAATCAGTGTTCTGTTCTCACTATCAGACTGCAGCCATCATCCCAATTACATAGCGGTACAGGGGTCGCGCCTCACCAATGGAGACGGTAACAGAACACAAGGACCGTCACAGCTTCAAAGCAACCCTATGCAATGTTACTACTGCACTGAGAACGGACCTTGGCTGCGCTTCACGAAAAAACTAGGTTCAGGGCGAGTTTCAGCTACACCGCAAAGCAAGTGAGAACCATGGCTTTTTCGATAGACACGGGGTGGCAGGTCAACGACTTTGTCAACGTTTAGATTTCGATCACTGCCAACTGCCAACGTTACGCATTTGCGACTCGCAGCCCTGTAGATTTCATAACATGACGGCTTGCCCTCCTTGCACTTTGTGGCAACTTACCCCAGGAAACCCTTGCGAGCGGCCGGTTTTTCTTCCTGGTCATCGGTTGCATTGAGCGGCCCGTGCACGAGATGAAGTCGGCCCTGTGTAATTGCAGATGGTGGTTTGCAAACTATTTTTCGCACAGCCGCGAGTTAGTGGAAGTTTGTTACGAACATGCTGGTTGGTGGTTGGTTGATTGTTTCGCACTGGAGGGGCGTCCCGTAATAGTAGGCCAGATTGGGTTGATTGAGGTTTGGCAGGAATTATATGATAGAATCTATCGTTTATTACCAGGGGACATGACAGGAAAGGCGGATGCAGCTCATGGTTTGGCCTCTGACGCGCCCGTCCTTGGCTCAGACATTGCTCAAGCACGACGGAGGCGCTGTCGGCAGTTGTCGTTGCCCACAACCATCAGAGCTCGTCAGCAGCCCACCCACAGCGTCAAGCAGACATGCGTCTGCAATTGTTGAGTTGAGAGGCTTGTGATATGTTACCGGACTTTTCCATAGGCGAGGCAGCAATTTTAATCAACCATTTTAACCGCCGGGCTTTGAGCAAGCCGTCTAGCGCGAATAGAGCAAACGGCATCCCGGCGCTGTGAGTGGCCGCTTGCCGGAAGGCTTGCCGGCTGCGCATACAAACGGTAAAAAACCATACAGGCCCTGCAACCTGCATCTGGGCTCACGGGCCCCGCCACAGAAAGGCAAACGGGCGATCAGGTCTGCCCTCGAATGAGCCAACGAGGTTTCCTTGTGCATTATTTAACGTGATGACCAATACTCGACAAAAGACAATCACTTTGTGACCAAGATCAAAGTCCTCCAGCCCTCAACTTCTGTTAATCGCACGCCCTTGTCGGCACATTACCCGCCGCTCCAGTCCAAGTCAAAGTTATCGTCTTGGCTGTCCACGGCCATGCTCGTCCTGACAGCCAGTGAGCTCCTCGATACCAGGCTGTTGGCATCACAGCACGACGTACCATGGCTGGCGGCATCTGTTCTTCATTATCTGACCTTTTCGGACCGCCAGCTAAACGTCCTGATATGACCCTGGAATGCCCTTCGCTCAAGTGGATGGACGCACTTAATACACCACAAACAGCCCGTCCCTGGAGTGAGTGCATGACGCGTTGCAACCCACCACCATCGGAGATGCACACCTGGGCTTCACCAAAAAGTTGCGTGTGTGCAATGAGACGTAAACAAAATTACCTAACCGGTCGACAGTTGGCGGCGTTCCTCAACATGTTATTTCCGGTCATCACTTTGCAGGTTGTCAGTCCCCTAACCTTGCAATAGTCCCCCAAGCGATTCTATTCACAAAAACGGACCCAATCCCTTCTCTCCCGTTTCGTTTAATCCTGCGCAAGAATCGCCTTCAATGTCACTGTCATCAGCCTGACCGCTGAGACAAATCTGCAGCAACCGCTTCGCACGCCCTTTTTTGGCGAGTTGCAGGGTTCTCGGTCTGGCGTCTGTGGCACATGTCGTTCAACGCAGCGGACATTACGCCTCTGATCAGCCTCGGACGAGCTGCGCCGAGAAAGATGTACAGACGAAGTCAGAAAAGCCACCACACAATCACTCGGCCGTATTGCTAGCTACTGGATCGTCGTCAAACACCTTGGACAAGTGAGTGCATCATGTCGCCAAGCAGGGCGGCCTGCCTTCTCGCTTGTTAGTCACTCAAGCTCAGCCAAAACGCCCTCTTTTACGAATACGCCCAACATGTGAAGATTAGCCTACCAAGCCCTTGTATTCTGCGAGCATATTCTTGTGACCTACATGGCAAGAGTTGATCACGCTATCCCGAAGCTGCCAGTATTAGCTCGCCGCCAGCTCCGTCTCGGTTCGACTACGGCGCATACTTACACGATGAGGTCGTCACAACGCAGCAAGTTGGCACCATTTAGATCTCGTGGGATCCTACGATCCGTTTCCACTCGTCACGAGACACAAATGTCCCGCCTGCGCTGCAGTAATGCATTTACAATGCCTTGACTGGCTGATCTGAATTGAGCTGCTTCAATGCTGGCGACACCTCCTTCATTCAACCCCACAGCGCCACACCGACGGCCACCACGCAACAAGTGCAGAGTTAGGATGACAAGATGGTAGGCTGCCTGCGAAAGCAGAGCCTTCTTCATACCAGCATGTCAGAAGCAACTGCGGCTTTTCTCCTCAGTTCTTTTGGCCATGGCTATTTTTTTGCAGGGCCAATGTTGATTATGAACCACGACGACATGGTTCGTCCAGTGATGTCCTGGCCATGACACTTAACTTAGCCGGGCTTCCTAGACAAAATCGATGGCTTGCAGTCCTGCCACCAATCCCAGCATCTGAAAATTGAGCTCTGACCACTTCGTCTCCATATCAGGCTCAATTATGAGCCCCCTCACAGTTAGCCTTTGTTCTGGAGGATAGCTTCGAAGTCTCTTCACTAGGGCTGCGCTTGATACTGCGCTAAAGACGCTACCCAGCCGGTGCACTTGCATCAGGACGTCTGACTTCCATCGACGTTACGGCGACCATTTTCGGAGCTCCATCACCAACGCTCTTGAATGAGCCTCGCGTATATTCTAGGGCAATGTTGCTGGCTGAAAGGTCCGACAGCCTGGGATGTTAGCTGTCGCATCATCCCCAGCACTCGTTTGGGAATAGCGCGGCTGCAGCATGCAAGTCTCACAGAACAGTTCCTTGCTAGACAGGGCTTGCGCTATTACCTTGCGCTATTACCAGCTTGCAGTTAGCACTCAATTACTGTGCGCCACAGAACAAGTCAACAGAGTTCGATATTCTTCAAGCCAGGTTGCTAAGCCATGAGATGGATTAATTCTCCGGCGTCATCATCCCCCAGGGCCAATTTAAGACCCCTGCGATCTAGCCTCTTCAGAGCCCTTCTTCCGCTCTTCAATCTTATGCGGGACGTCGCGGGGTTCAACGGACGCCACGGGGCCTAATGGGGCCGGGATTGACACACCAGTGACACCATCCACACCCTCCTCTTTGGACTTGTTTCCCAATTTCGATACAGGCCCGTGGTATGGGGTCTGGCGCGGTGCTAGAAAACGCCATGCGCACGCCACGAGCAGGCTAGAGACTATATTCATGGCGTCCACGCATAATAAAGCAGTTGGGTTCCGTCCGCAGAAGTTCCTCAGCGCTCCGAACAGTTGGGTCTGGACTGTGCGCCGCCGGACTGGTAATCTTGTTCCAAGTCTATGCAGCTTCCCGACGTTGCCAATCGGCTTGGCGGAAAATGCCATTGCCTTTGAGGCGGTACCATCAGACATCTATACGGTTGACTTGTGCTACGTGTCTCGACGCTCTGCCCATGTTTTAGGAGGCAAAATTGGATGAGATTGGCCACTTCACTACTTCTTTAACTGTGTTGAGTTACCTCGGGACACTTTCAGAAACGGCTCTCTCTCAAACGGACCGAATATCTCAGCGTCGACTGGACTCGCATCACAGTGTTGAAGAGTGCACCCACCACTTGAACCTCCCTCACCCTGGGAAATGGCAAAAGGGCTTGTTCGGAAAAGAACGCCTGGACCTATGCAAGCAGGACCCGCGCAAATCCTCAAAATTAAATTAAATGGCCCTGTCTGAGACGGACAGTCGGATCAGGCTGCTTGAGTTGACCCGTCGCCCGCCCAGTTGTACTTGCCGATACCTCCCAGTAATTAATTACTTGCAAGTGGCATGAGCTTCACCGGATGTCAGGAAAACTGTGGCTACATGTCGTACACGATAACACTGCCTGCATTTGATTGAACTTGACAATTCGAACCGAACACGAGTCTGACTTAGGATAGCGGCTGTAATCCGACTCCTATCAGTAGTGTAGGTGGTCGGCGGGTTGCGCGTAATGTTGACGGTGATCAGGTCTGTTCGAGGACCCTAGTCTGTCAAAGTGGAGAATTGCATTGGGAGCAGATTGCGATGCTCGCGGTGTCTCGCAATTATGTTGATGACGTAAATACAAATCACCATCAGCATCTTCAGAAATAGATACAAAGTCGAAGATTCGACTGATGCTCGATTTCAACATGGTGATATATTCCCCGTTGGCGAGTAGTATGGCTGTTGTTGAGGGTAGTTTCAGACAAAAGTCTCGCCAATGTAAAGACCTGCATCAGTTACAAGCACCATAGACCATAATTAGCATGCTTTTATGTAGAAACGCAATATGATCACTCCCTAGTTGCGTGAACTGTGCGCATTGTTCTCAGAGCAGAAGTACGGAAGAGATGCTCCGAAAAGGATCCAGTGCTTGTATTTAGTCTACCAGCCTGAATGGGTTACTGATTTTTCACGCTTCCAAGCCGATCGAGCCTAGTTGGAAGTCCAATTCTCTACACAGCCGCCGCTGCAGGGCCAGACCTAGTTTCATACCCGACGCGTTGTTGGCATCTTGTAAGCACAACTTCTGTTGGTGATGGTTTTCCACAAGCCGTTGTAAATATATAAAAAAAAAATGCCTCACCGTCAAGGAAATACTTATTTACCCACCAAATCCAGCCTCTCTCACAGCATCTTCAGCTCGGCATAAGTCGCAATATTGTGCGGGTTCCCCGTAACTGGGAGATGTCTCGGTTATCAAAACCCTCATCAGGCCCGTTAAAGACGATTGTCCAACCCGCGCATCGTTAGATGGTTTGCTCTTCGAAGATGTCGCGAATCCTGTTACGTGACGCCGTCATGAATGACGAGGGCGGAGTTGGCCGGCAGACTGACTCGTTTCCTGCCCTCGAGTCTCGTTTTAGCCCGCAAAACACCATGAGAAAAGAAACACTCTTTTTCCACTATCCTGGCAATCGATAATTCAGCTGTCCGTACAGATTACGGGGTATTATTTATATCCAGATACGGATATAGAGGTCTTGAACGTAGCTGCAAGTCTTGCCACGTCTGCACGCCGGGAGGTGGCTTCCGAACAGCACGTCTAAGCGCAACAGGCCAGTCTGGCGGGGTTGGGCCAAGACAACTCTGTTTGGGACCTTTGGGTGCGCGATCGCAGATGATATTCAAGGGTTGACCTGGTAGCAATGTATGAATATCGCCAGATTTGGTTGCATGCGACGGCAGTGCCGTGATACGGGTAGATTAAGTTTCTTGGCGGGCGGTCACGCAAATGCCGCAGAAGTCAGAAAAGAGCTATTTAAACGGTATCCAGAAAGAAACGCGTTATCAAGAAGATTTGCATGATTGACAACGTAAAACAATGTAGATCATTCTATTTTGCCGAGTTGGCAGGGCTAGGTGTCTCTCTTCCCACTCACACTTGTATAGACTAAGCTTCACACTTGGCCAGCGGCCGAGGACGGACCAAAAGCCGTGGCCCTGCAGGCAAGGAGAATAAAAAAAGACAAGCACATTTGCCGAGCCAGGGGCTGATTCTTTTAAATTGGGCCCCCCCTCTAGACTCAGTAACGTGGAGATTCTGTTATACTTTTCTACACCCACACCCTTTTCTTATTATATCTGTATTCCTCTTCCTTTTGGAGAAACATGTTTCAGTACGTATCGAAAAAGAAACCATTCCAGACATGACAGCATCACAACCGTACGATTGCTAGAGCGGTTGGGGGCCAGAATATATCACAAAACCTTTTTCCCATATGCAGGGCATCTTGCATGGCGCACCCTTGATGAGAGAATTACTCCACCGCTCGCGCAAGCCACAGCCATCAAATGTATTCAAGTTACAGCCTCGGGGGCTATAGTTAGTCAGGAGTGCAGCGACTTCTAATACAAAACCATGCCTTGTTTTCCTTTTGCATCGACGCTGTGGCCGAGAACAATAATTTGGTGGTGGGTATGAACCCGGAGAACTGGGCAGGAAGCAGAGAAGACTCAGCAGCGTCATGTCAAGAGCTCTTTGCACGCTCGACCGTGGCCAACGATGCCATGACCTCGCTTAATACCTCCTCGTCCGGTAAGCAGTGGTCCAAGTTCTGGATCTCGTTGCCATCAATCTCAAAGTGGCTGGGTCTTTCTGGCAACTGCAAGCGGGGTCGTAGTATATCGGGTGCCCTAGCACGTCGAATTTACGAACACAATCACCGAGCGGAGAATCACCATCTTCAAAACAATACATTATGTACGCATATTTTCCCCCATGATGGGCATTCAAGTCAATCTTGGGTCGGCCGCTCTGGGAGCAGAAGTTTGTCCGCAAATGCCGCTCTTCGTACTCGGCCCTTGAGGAAAGCCCGTCGTTCTGGAAAGAATTAAAGCTGTGCATACAAGGTCAAGGAGCCTCCAGTGTGTGGCCGCCGCCCGGCGCGTGGCATTTCGGTAGCTGGAGGAAAGCAGCACCGGGCTTGTCAATACGTTCTCACACTACGGTCACCTACACCGGACGAATATACTAGGGGTGGCGCAGCTGCGACTTCATCACATCTCGGTGTGACAACGGCTAACCTTGTACTCTGTGTGGTACAGGTCTGAAGTGCTCCTGGCCATGACTTGCTCTTGCATACGACTTCACCTTTCTGTTGCAGACTCGGTGCGTTACAATTGACGCATTATTAGGTCAGCGATCTACGTCAGCAGGGCCACATCCCCGATGTCGCTGCGCCTGATAGAGATTGAGGCCGTCATGAAGAGCATTGCGGAGAGGTGCCCTCAACCCACTCCGGGGAAAAAAAAGAGTCGAGTTGTAGCGACTTTGTTGATGCGCGAATGGCCCTGAGCTTTGCTTCAACGGCTACCGCCTTTAGTCGTATTATCTGGGTAGACGCTGGAAGATGATTAGCGCAAATCTGTGAGCGATATGCGCATCACTCGGCATTATGCAACAAGTACGAGAGGTCCCGCCGTATTCCCACCGCGTGTCGGCATAACAATGCCAGAACGGCAGCACATGGAGCACAAGAACAGACTCGCTGCCAACTTGGACATTGTCCCAGCCGCCCCAGCGGATTGGACTTGGAGGGACAGCTGCCCTGTGCTTTTTCTTCTACAGCGAATTTCTCCCCGGCCACTTGTTAATATGGTTTCGACATTCCTCTGCTGACATTTGCTCAGCCCTGTCTCGCATCCCGCGGCATACGGTCCTACATTGCGAACTCTTCTCCCCCCCTCCCCTCCTTCGTGCCATCCCACGATACCTAGCGTCAGGGGTTGGATCCCAGGCTCAAATGTGGCTTACATGGACTCGGCCGGGGGGAGGGGGGGGGGGG
>JAPERH010001107.1:0-22067 GCA_030411535.1 Beauveria australis
GTATAAAAATCAAATAAAAGTAAAAGATAAAGGTAGATATCTAATATATATTAATAAAGAAGCTTAAAATAATAAGTATTTTATATATATAGTATATTAAATGTATTTAGTATAACTATCTACTATTAAGCTATATTATTTCTGCTACTTTTACCCCGCTCGGGGTCAGATGAGCTTTAGTTGAGGTATAGATAAGCTATACCCCCCTGGGGATGAGGGGTTGGCAAGAAACGGCGCACTACAGCCTCTAGGGCGATTAGTTGCTTTGTGGCGTAGGCGCGACCCCATGGGGTCTTGACGGCTGGAGGAAACCCGGGATGCGAAGGGTCGGGATGTGTCCTGCTGAAGAGCGAGCACGTCGTGTCCTAGCGCCGGCCTCAGTTCTCCTGTTCACACCTCGTCTCCAACGGCTGCTGTCATTGTCTATCCTATTGTTCCCCCTCCCTCTGACTGCTTGTTCCGACTCTTCGCGACATACTTCTCAATGGTGTTAGAAACCCTCTATGCACGCGCCGGGGCGTCATGTGCTCGGTGTCACAAGCGGAAGAAGAAGTGCGACAGAACATTGCCCTTGTGTAGGAACTGCCATTCGGCACGCGTGCGGTGTAGCTTCCAAGATGACCAAGGCGAAACTGCCTCTTATCCTATAGAGTGAGTGCAGGATATCATTATTGCAATTTTGGGTCTCACGGATGCCCACGGGAGGGAGGCACACAAAACGACAGCGGCGCAGAACCTCGGTTCCTCTGTCTGTGTACCCTACGCGCTCCGGCTGCAAAACAAACCCCACGCGAATTCACATTAATTCGCCAGCAGCTATGTCCGCCGTCTAGAACAGAGACTTCAGGCACTAGAGAACCCTGTCAGTGCCGACTCCAGATGTGTACGACAGGATCCCCGGCCGCCTGATATTGCGTTCATAGCGCGTAACCCCGACGACTCTCAGCTAGGAGGCGATGCGGGCCTGAACCACCCACCCGAGGCCGTGGCTGAAGAGGGCAATCTCCGTACGGAAGCAAAGGCCACGGCCAACTCCAATGACTATCAGCTGGGCGGCGCGAGTCTGAACCACCAGTCAGAAGCCATGGTTGAAGATGATCTCTGCACGGAGGTAAACACCACTATTGACCCTATTGACTGTCAGCTGGGCGACGCGAGTCTGAATAACCAGCCAGAGGCCATGGTTGAAGACGATTTCCGCCCTGATGCAGACGCCAACTCCGTAGCTGTCGATCCTTCTCTTCAGCAGTACCAGCAAACGGGTCACGCAAAGGCACCGCAGGCGCCCGTAAATCTCGTCGAGGAGCTTCGGAATCTGTCCCTGGAAGCTACCGCCGAACGACATCTCGGATCCACGTCTGGTCTCTCGTTCGCGAAGCTCACCCAGTCGGTGCTGCGGCGACTGACACCGGACAAGGCGGATTTCGTCTTCATCAATTACCAAGAAAACACCGCCAATGCCTCACTGTTCGATCTGGATTCACCATCTGACCTTTTTGGTGAATCTGTACTCCAAGGCTTAAGTGAGTCTATATCCGCACATCCCGTTCTCTTTGGCGACCTCTTTCTAGCCGATTTCACGGAATCGGATAGCAGCGCCCTGAGCACATTAGCCCTGCCGAGCGACGAGGGCCACGTACGTCGGCTCGTCAACTTCTACTTTGCGCACTCTCACACTCTCTACCCCATACTCAGACGGTCCGACGTGATGCGGACACTGGACAAGATCAGTGGGGATCCACACAAGCTGAATGACCAACCGCCTCTCGAGGTGTTCCGCCTCTGGATGGTACTCGCCATCGGATCAACAGCGTACTCCTCCATCTCACTAACAGAGGAATCCGAGTCTCGCCTGTACTTCAGCAAGGCTTTGCAGTACTCGGAGCTGTCTCTGGGGGCTGATGATATGGTGAGTTGACAGGCTATAGCTCTTGCTCCCCTGGATTGACTGACCAGGTCTGGACAGTCTGCGCTTGAAGTGATTATACTCCAGGTATCATACTCTTTCTTCAATCAACTAGGCCCCAGTACGTGACGCACTAATATCGGCTCTAAGCTCCTTGGACTTACTAACGAGTGTGTACCTAGATACATGGTTTCTCGTAGGAACGGCAGCTCGGCTGGCGCTAGGCATGGGCCTGCATACAAAGTCAACATACGTCAAACTGTCCACGGAGGCGGCTGAAAGATGCAAGCGTGTGTTCTTTTCTATTTACATGATGGATCGGTATGTAAAACACCCACTACCGCGTGAGTTTTGAATGCTAAGTAGCGCGATCAGCGTTGTATCCGTGGCATTGGGCCGGCCTTTCGCCATCCATGACAACGACATCGATGTCGAGGTAAGCTTGCCTGCCAAAATTCACAACGTGACGTGCGCAATTAAAAATTCCTCTTGTGCTAGGATTTCTCAGCCGTAGATGACGATTATTGCGCTGATAGTACCCCACAAGACGTAGGACAGCCGTCTGCGCTTGTGGCGCCCCTGCATATTCTCGCATTGCGCAGAATCGCAAGCAAGATCTCGAGAGAGATTTACTCGGTTGGCAAGAGCGCATACATGACGGAAGAGCAACGCGACGAGACCCTGTCTTCCCTCCACCAGGAACTGCTCGAGTGGCGCCGCAACCTGCCGTTCCCGTTACCTGATTTTGAGGACAAAGTCCCTCATCTGACGACGACGTGGTACGACTTCAACTATTATACCCATCTCGCCATGATATATCGCCCATCGCCACTGTGCCCTGTCTTGAATGTCAAGCGAATCAAGATCCTCGAGAATGCAGCATGCATGTCGATCCGACAAGCATACAGCATGCATCAACAAGGGCGGCTGGCATACAACTGGCTTAATTTTCTAGCCTTGTTCACATCGACGATATCACTTGTGTACGCCGTCACTGCGCAACCGAAAGACCTGCCTACTGTCCTGTCTGAGACAAGGGTAATTGAAGACCTAGATCTCGTCCTCAATCTGTTTGGCACCCTTGGCATAAAGTTTTTAGCAGCTACCAAGATCCGGGACATGATCCAGGAGATCTCAACAAGATACAAATCCATTCTGGCTGAACCCAGTCAGTACCGGGGATCCGGCCTTCTGTAACTGTTTTGGTCCACGGGTCAAATACAGAAACATCTCAAGCGCATACCTTTTTACCTGGCTTGCCGTGATTGAAAAGGCAGTCGGCTGGAAGAAAGACGTCTTTTTGCTGTTGAAGAAATAGTTTTCATGTCATATAACACGTAATACATCTACTTTGTAATTGCCTGATATGTAGGACATCCACTCGACTTGCTCCAAATGTGGATAGATGCAGTGATTCCGAGCCTTGGACGGGGCCATTGGCTTCATCATTTGTTCCGTTTACGAAGGATGTGATGTATGTTTTTATTTTGCTGTCCAATCAGAGATTGTCAGTGTTAATGAGTGCCTGTAGCTCCTTGAATTTACAGTAAACGGACCTGTACTTATCGAAGATACAAGTCTGAACTTAAGTGCCTAATACGAATCAGACTCGTCGCCGTTGACAAAGCTGACCCGAGGATCATCTACGAGTGGCAGGACACGTCACGATCCCGGGCAGCAAAGCCGCTGACTGGCTTGCGAAAGACGCTGCCGATATGTGCCTGAACCTTCTTCCTAGAATACTGCCATCTGTCGCTTAGCAAAGACGAAACTGAAGAAGGAACGCGGCGCTGGCGGCAAGTCAACGCCCGTCAAAGTTCCTGACGCGTGGACCTCGGTGCAATGAGTTTGCACTTGTGCATGCGAATCGCTAGTTCTATGTTACCTCATTTCATCCCAAGTCCTCACAATCGGCCCACCATCTGCCGATGCCATACAAGCTGCCAGGTAATATCAATACCGATGAATAACACAACTTTAAAAGAGCAGCCTTTGTCAAGTTGGCATAGCGTGATAGTTCCTGTCAGCATGTCTTCGGACACTTAGCAAGGTAGCCTTTACCGTCACAAATTTGCATACCAAGGACTGGAGGTGGACTTGGCTAAGCAGTGAGACTTACGATCGACAACACATCCACAGCCATTGCGCCCTTTATTCTGGAAATATAATTCGAGTTCCGTATACAGCTCTAGTTCCGAGAAAATCAATGCCCCTCTGTTTCGATGATATCGACCGTGTTCGTTGCATTTGTAATCCCTTGCGTCTCCGTTGGACTACTGCGAGCTTCATGACTAATCCAGGAACTCCGTCGGAGCTCAACATGACCTCATTATCACAGAATGTAAAATACACCCGATTCGCAAGACGACGAATTTTCTTCTAATAATTCCAACTACTTCAAACATCTAGCTTCAAAGCTGAATAATTCAATACCAAGATGGCTGGCACAATGAGGGCAGTTGGTGAGCATCCCGACCCTCGCAACGACGTCACCCCGCATTAACCCCGCGATAGAGATCAAAGGCGGCAAGGGCGAGCTCGACGCCTTGTACATTAGCCCCGAGGCGCGCAAGCCCGTGCCCGGCGAGGGCCAGGCCATTGTCAAGATCAGGGCGTTTGGCATCAACCGCATGGACATTATCCAGCGCCGCGGCCTCTACCCCTTGCCCCCGCAGGCTCCGGCCACACTCGGCGTCGAGTTCTCCGGCGTCATCGAGTCCTTTGGCTCCGGCGACCACGGCAACTTCAAAGCCGGCGACGAGGTGTTTGGCCTGGCATATGGCGGTGCTTATGCCGAATTCATCGCCGTCAGCTCCAAGATGCTGCTTCACAAGCCCAGCCATCTGAGCTTTGAAAAGGCCGCCGCCCTCCCCGAGGCGTGGATCACTGCCACACAGGCCCTGCACCTCGTGCTGGGCTTCACCGAGGGCAAATCCATCCTCTGGCACGCCGGCGCTTCTGGCGTCGCCACGGCCGGCATCCAGCTCTCCAAGGAGGCGGGCGCCTCCGCCATCTACGCGACCGCGGGCACCGACGACAAGTGCAAGTACGTCGTCGACACTGTCGGCGCGACGGCCGCCTTCAACTACAAGACGCAAGACTGGGCTGACGAGGTCAAAAAGGCGACTGGCGGAAAGGGCGTGGATTACATTGTAGACTTTGTCGGCGGGAGCTACTTTAACCAGAACCTGGATGCCGCCGCGCGCGACGGCCGCATCGTCATGCTGGGCACCTTGGGCGGCGCCAAGGTCCCCGAAGCCCAAATTGGCCCTATCCTTTACAAGCGCATCCGCATCGAGGGCAGCACCCTGCGCAGCCGCGACGAGGACTATCAGGGCAAACTGCGGGACCGCCTGGAGCAGTACCTGCCTGATTTTGACTCGGGCAAGCTCAAGATTGTCATTGACACGGTAATGCCGTGGGAGCAGATCCAGGACGCGCACCGCTACATGGAAGACGGCAAGAACTCAGGCAAAATTGTGTGCACAATTGGTCGCTGACCTGACATACGGGCGTAGACAAAAAAGTTTTGTATGCGTATTTCATCGCTAGGTAGTCAAGGTAAACGAGTGAAAAGAAGCAAAGCAGGGCAGTCACGCAATGTTTAGTGCTCCTTGACCCATTTCAGCATCTGCGCATAGGCGGTAGCCTGGGCGTCCTTGATCGCGGCCTCTGCGTACTCGCCAACAACGGCGAAGCCTGTGTCCTGTTAGCATGGTTGTGAGGCCCAGGTAGTTAGCATCCAATCTCACCGTGTGGCACGCCGGGATACACCTGGACTTCGTGCTCCAGGTTCGCCTTGGACATAACATCTTCACCCAGCGTGCGAACCTCGTCAGAAAACAACGGATCGTCCTCCACACACACCAGGCTCAGCGGCACGGACACATTGTCAAAGTCCTCAGGCGCCACCGACGCCGCGTGCGCCAGCGCACCGGCCTTGATATACGGCCCATGCGTCGTCGGACCGCTCTCCTCGTCCGTGCCGGCCTCCTCGGTCTGCTTTCCGAGCAGCAGCACGAAGCGCGCACCCACGCAGTAGCCGACGGCGTAGATGCCGCCGCCCTGCTTGACCGCGTCGGCGTACGAATCGCGGGCGGCGTCGAGGACCTTGTGCAGGACGGGCAGCACCCGGTCCGGCGTCACGCGCGCCAGCCACATGTCAATCACAAACGACTTGGTCACCTCGGCCGCTTTGAGCTTGATCTGCTCAAGCCACGACGACGTGTCGTCGGTAATGGTCACGGCGCCGGGGGCCGCGTCGCCGCCGAAAATGTCGGGCATGAGCACGAGGAAGCCCTCGGAGGCGAAGCGATCGGCTTGGATCTGGTTGTTGACCGACTTGATGCCCGTGCCGCCTGTGAGCATCAGAAGGAGCCGCGCGGGTGCGTGGGGATAGTCGGCCGGCTTGGAGATGTAGACCTGGGAGCTGTTTTAGCGACTGTTGATGCAGTGGTCGTGGGGGGTTCGCACATCGATGTCGTTGAGCTTAATGATTTCGCCGGTGGACGACTGTCCGGACGCTGCCCACGCTATTAGTGACGACCGCCAGAGCGACTACATGAAGCTCCTACGAGTAGGTCGGTCAGTGACGCAATGCTCGCCAGTGACGGGTGCGGCAGCTGGAACTGGGGCTGGAGTTGACGTTTCAACGGGGGTATTGGTCTCTTGAGCGTCGCTCTCGGGCGCCCTCATCGCGTTGTCGGCGTCGGCCATGATTTTAGATGCTTTGGTCAATATATGGCTGCTTTTGTGGAAGTGTGCCCCATCGTCGTTTGACTGAGTACGAGGGGATCCTGACTGTCGAGCTGGCCAATACTCCAGATGGGGCGGCGTGGTGACAGCAGGCCACACCGACCGCCCAGCTTCTGTGCCCTCGGGGCATGTTACTGTGGAAATTGTAAATAAGGTCTATCAATAAGATAAACAATTTTACTTTTCACACTTGGACTATCTCACTCTAATGTTATATGGCTCTATAAGTCAATGTTGTTACATAAGCCGGTGGCGACCCCGCCAACTACTAGAGGGGCGATTTCCCATTAAACGCGTCCAACGCGTCGCGGTCCACTGTGAACCAGGCTTCCGAGTTGTCGTGCTGGATTTCACGCCCAAACAGCTGCGTCATTGGCAGTCGAATTTTCACCCAAACATCAACGCGATACCACATACAGCAGCCATGGATGCCGAATCTGCCCTTTCAAAGGGCTCCCTGGAGTAAGTTTTTTGTTTCTCGTCGTGCCTCAGTTTCTAACCCTAGTAGCCTCATCTTCAATGATCCCGACAAAGCCGCCAAACAGTTCCCTATCCCGGTGATGCAATGTCTGCAGGTCAAGCAAATGGCACCCTCCGCCCAGGGTGGCGACAGATATCGACTCGTCATGAGCGACGGTCAGCACTATGTCCAGACCATGCTGGCAACCCAGGCGAACCACGTCGTCCACGAGGACAAACTAGTGCGTGGCTGCATCGCCCGCATCAAGCAATACACGCCCAATAATCTCAAGGGCAAGAAGTAAGTGCCGCGCCTATTGATCGAACAAGACCCTTTGACTGATCAAACAGTATCCTCATTATCCTTGACATCGAAGTAATTGAGAGCTATGGCATCCTCGACAAGATTGGCGAGCCCTCGGCTGTGGAGTCCAGGGCCGCCGAGACAACCATTGCCGGCAACGACTTTTACGGCGTCAAAAAGGAAGAGAAGCCCACCCCTCAACAACAATCGATGCCATCTCGACCAGCGATGCATGCTGGGAATAACATTTACCCCATCGAGGGCCTCTCGCCCTTTTCTCACAAGTGGACAATCAAAGCCCGCGTCACATCCAAGTCAGATATCAAGACATGGCACAAGGCGACTGGTGAGGGCAAGTTGTTTAGTGTCAATCTGCTGGATGAGAGTGGCGAGATCAAGGCCACGGGATTCAACGATCAGTGCGACGCCTTTTACGAGCTCCTGCAAGAAGGCTCCGTCTACTACATCTCCACTCCGTGCCGCGTGAACCTCGCCAAGAAGCAATTCTCCAACCTGCCCAACGACTACGAGCTGGCGTTTGAGCGCGACACGGTCATTGAGAAGGCTGAGGACCAGACCAACGTGCCTCAGGTGCGATTCAATTTCTCCACAATCGAAGAGCTGCAAAGTGTCGAGAAGGACAATACCGTCGACATCATTGGTGTTCTCAAGGAGGCTGGTGAGGTTAGCGAGATTGTGTCCAAGAAGACTGGCGCGCCTTATCAGAAGCGTGAGCTTACCATGGTTGACGATACGGGATACTCGGTACGCGTCACCATATGGGGCAAGACGGCCAGCTCTTTTGACGCACAGCCCGAGTCAGTTATTGCATTCAAGGGCACCAAGGTATCTGACTTTGGCGGCAAGAGTTTGAGTTTGCTTTCGTCCGGCACAATCTCCGTCGACCCAGACATTCCCGACGCCCACCGACTGAAGGGGTGGTACGACTCGGCCGGCCGCAACGACACCTTTGCTACGCACCAGAACCTTGCCAGCGTCGGCGCTGCTGCTGGTCGCAACGACGAGATCAAAACGATTGCGCAGGTCAAGGAGGAGAACCTGGGCGTGGATGACCAGGCCTACTACACGATCAAGGCGACCATTGTCTTTGTCAAGCAGGACAACTTTTGCTACCCCGCGTGCCTGTCGCAGGGCTGCAACAAAAAGGTCCAAGACATGGGCGACGGGACCTGGCGCTGCGAAAAATGCAACCTGTCGCACGACAAGCCCGAATACCGCTATGTCCTGAGCTTCAACGTCGCCGACCACACCAGCCACCAATGGCTTAGCTGCTTCGACGACTCGGGCCGTGCCATTGTGGGTATGTCGGCCGACGAGCTAATGGATCTCAAGGAGAATGACGAGGCCAAGTTTCTGGCGGCGTTTGAGGCGGTCAACTGCAAGAAGCTGCAATTCCGATGCCGTGCCCGCATGGACAATTACGGCGAGGTGCAGAGGTGAGAAATCATATTCTAAACGTGCAGGCATCGCATGCTAACTGTAGCAGAGTACGATACCAGGTCATGACGGCGTCATTCCTCGACTTCAAGTCCGAGGGCGCCAAGCTTGCTGAATTGATCAAGCAATACGATTTGAACAACTAAAGAAAGTAAAGCTAATATGAGGTGTTGGTACGGTGTCGGAATCGGTGCAATCTAACTGTTGTTCATTTTTTGGGTCTGGTTGATGCGGAAAAATATGTACTCTATGATGTTGGTATTTGCTGGATGGCGATGAATCATGCTCACAATCATACTATACTTTGCAATTATGGCTAATTTTCGCATTGTGAATATTTTTTGAAATGCTATATGCGTGGGGTATCCAACGGGCAACTGGTATGCCTTTTATTCCATGTCTTTTTTGTCTTTGTTCCTTTTTTTTTTTTTTTGGTTCATTCCTTAAATCTCATTTAGAGTGCCAGCTTTTCGTGCTTGAACGGCTTCTGGCCCTCGCCGTCGCCATAGCCGGCGGTGGGCTGATAGTCGCCGCGAATCTTGTACTTGTAAATGGTAAGGCCCTCGAGGCCGACGGGCCCGCGGGCGTGAATCTTGTTGGTGCTGATGCCCACCTCTGTGCCAAAGCCGTAGCGCATGCCGTCGGCCAGACGCGTCGAGGCGTTCCAGTAAGCGCCGGCCGAGTCGACCTGGTTCATGAAGCGCTCGGCGTCGTCGGCGTCGGCCGTCATGATGGACTCGGTATGACCGGAGCCGTGGGCGTTGATGTGGGCGACGGCCTCGTCGAGCGAGGCGACCGTCTTGACGGCCAGCGTCAGCGACAAGTGCTCCGTGTCGTAATCGGCCTCGTTCGCATCCACAATCTTGCCGGCATCGCCTCCTCCACCGGTGAGGCTCGCGAGGGCGGCGGCCTTGCTGGCGACGTCGCAGCGCAGCTCGACGCCCTTTGCGACGAGCGCCGCGGCGACGGCGGGAAACGTGGTCGTCAGGGCTCGGTCCTGCACGAGCAGCGTCTCGACGCTGTTGCAGGCCGCGGGGTAGCTCGTCTTGGCGTCGACAATGGCGGCGGCGGCCTTGGCGGCGTCGGCGGTGGCCGTCAGGTAGATGCTGCACAGGCCGTCGGCGTGGCCCAGCACGGGGATCTTGGTCGACTCCTTGATGTAGCGCACCAGCTCGTTGGAGCCGCGCGGGATGACGAGGTCGATGGAGCGTTCCTGCGCGAGCAGGCTGGCAATGGCGTCGCGGGTCGTGACGAGCTGGATGGCGCCGTTGGGCACCTGGCTCTTGGCGAGCGCGGCGGAGATGACCTGGGAGATGGCGACAAAGGACTCTGTGGATTCTTTGCCGCCTGATTTTGAAGCGCATCAGCATGCTGGTATGAAATGAGGCGGGTGTTTTCTTATCCCTGCTGCTTGATCTTTTTTGGCTCTTCTTTTTTTTAAAAAAAAACTCACCCTTGAGAATGGCCGCGTTGCCCGACTTGATGGCCAGGCTAGCAATGTTGGCAATGACTTCGGGCCTCGCCTCAAAGATGATGAGCAGCACGCCAATCGGGCACGACACGCGCTCCATGACGAGGTCGTCATCAAGCTTGGTGCGCATCGACACGTTGCCGACGGGGTCCGGCAGGCCGCGCACGTCGAGGATGCCCTTGAGCATGTCCTCCCACTTGCCCTTTTTGCCGAGGTCGAGACGGCTGACAAGAGCTTCGCTGAGGGACCCGTCGGCGGCAGCTTTCCGCGCGAGCTCGAGATCGCGCGCGTTGGCGGCGAGGATGGCGTCGCGGTTGGCCGACAGCGCGGCGTGGATGGCGTCGAGGGCCTCGTTGCGCGCCGAGGCGGGCAGGGCGGCGAGCGTGAAGGAGGCCGACTTGGCCTCGCGGGCGGCGGCCTCGGGGGAAGCGTTTGTGAGGGACATTTTAAACTAAGTGTAGTAAGGAGGGGTGAAAGGATTGCGGGAATTTGTAAAAGATGACTGGTAAAGAGAGGGCATAAATACAATAATAGCATGTGCTCGTTTGTAAAGTCGTCAGACCCTTGATGCCCCACCGCGGGGTTTGCACTCCGCCGGTCGCTGCGACGCGATGACATCAAACGCCCGCTGTGGCCGTCGCTGATAGGCCCAGCGCGGACAGAGGCTTGCAGGTGTTTCTTGGTTCTTTTACGCTAAGGATAAGAATATAGTATTTTGATATTTCATTAGTGTCTTGATATCTCATTGCGATGGGGCGACGAGGTTTGATTTCGTCAAAAATTGACTCGCCAGCGGCAGTGGTCATGACGTAGGGCCCTGCTGCTATGCGGCAAAATCCCAGCAGAACCCTAGTGTGACCAGACCAGCCATGCTCAGGCAATCAGGTCATGCAGGGTCGCGTGTGTCCTGTTATTTAGCTCGCTGGTTCCTTCTTCACCATTCACCCAACTTTGTTTCACCCCGCTTCCTGAGAACACGTCCAGCTTTCTCGCGACTCTCTCATGTTGTAAAAGATGAACAGCAGATGTCTCCAAACCAATGATGGACGATACCACTTTTCATGGGAAAGTAACAGAAGAAAAAAGGACCTACTACCTTTAAGTTAGAAATCCTCAGTTTGATTAATTATAGTCATCTAAATTAAGTAATAATATGGACTGGTTTCAAAAGCGGATAGCTGTTCATGCTTGAAGCATGAGATGTCAAATCCGTCGAGTCCTATTGGTGTTGCTGGCTGGCTTGTGTTCCATCAAACGCCCCTCCACTACGGATCTCTGTAACTACTTGGCGGCTTGGTTGCTGGGCGTGAGCCGCGACATCTCTGACATTTCAAGCTTCTTTGTATATTCAAGAAGAATGTTTTCGTCTTTACCCCTTCGCCTTGGACACAAAATTCCATCCTCACGTGAATACTCGTCGATGCGCGTCCCAACGGCGACAGATGCGTCGTGGGGGTCAGGGTCGTGACTTTTTTACTTTTTTGTCAGAAAACCCATCAAACAGCGACCTGAACCACATCCTGTCTGCAACAACAAACCACTCCCAGAAAGCCGCATCATCGACACAGCATGGCGTCCTTTAAAGTCGACGACGCCCTCATCGCCCGCGTCACCGACTACGTCAAAGAGTACATGTCCCACTACGACGGCTCCCACGACTTTCAGCACATCCAGCGCGTCCTGCGCCTCGCACAGCACATCCAGGCGCGCACGCCCGGCACCTCGCTCCCCGTCGTCACGCTCGCCGCGCTGCTCCACGACGTCGGCGACAAAAAGTACCTGCAGCCCGGCGAGGACGCGACGCGGCTCGTCCACGCCGTCCTCGCATCCTTTGGCGCGGCCGACGCGCTCGCCAAGACGGTGCAGGCCATCTGCCTCGGCGTCAGCTACTCGGG
This sequence comes from Beauveria australis, assembly GCA_030411535.1. Lineage (NCBI taxonomy): Eukaryota > Fungi > Ascomycota > Sordariomycetes > Hypocreales > Cordycipitaceae > Beauveria > Beauveria australis. Next base: position 12,249 of record JAPERH010001107.1, read on the forward strand.
CGAGACCAGGGACCCGGCGGGGGTGGCGGCGCTGGTCCGCGCACACCCGGAGCTGGCGGTGGTGCAGGACGCGGACAGGCTCGACGCCCTGGGCGCGGTGGGCATTGGTCGCGCGTTTGCGTTTGGCGGCGCGCGGGGCAGGGGGCTCGACGACACGGTTGCGCACTTTGAGGATAAGTTGTTGAGGCTGGAGGGCTTGATGAAGACGCCGACGGGGAGGGAGCTGGCGAGGGAGAGGTCGGCGAGGATACGGAAGATGCACGAGTGGTGGCTGCTGGAATCGGGAGACGAGGTTCAATAGAGGCTGGGACGCCTGTGGACTGAACCAGGGAGCATCATACTAAGGAAGGAAGACCGATCAAAGAAGAGAAGGAGAAGAGGAAATGAGATGATACCAATAGAACCGAAACCGCCTTGAGCGAGTACCAGCAACGAGGAAATCATGGTGCATGGTGGTGTTTGGCATGAAGGGTTCGACCATATAGTGATACTATGGGTTATTGGTCACACCATGTTGACTCGTTTTCATCCATCAATGTCTGCTTGTTACCTCTTTCTATACTGCACCCTTTCTGGGTCAGGCGTTCCACCTCAAAGGTGTTGAAATCTCCGACATGCAGCTGGTCCCTTCTCATCCCCCCGCAAAGCTTCTTCACTAAAGAAGACGGGCCAAAGTTGAAGACTATTTAGCCATGAGGTTGACGATCCTGTATGACATGAGACGATTCTGCAAGTTCAGCTTGCGTCTTACAATACAAGGTAGAGTCGTCATTGCGTCATAATTTCTCGCCACACACGACATCTTGTTGAAAGCGAACAACAGTACCCCATCTTCAATACCCGGCGGCGGGGTGACTTGGGGGTTTTTGCATGATACTTCTCAGGGCTACATGTGATGCGATTACCCGGACATTTTATTGATATTCAGAGTAGGACCATTACTTGGGCGACAGTAATGCTGCGCTGCACTGGATAACCCTATACTCCGTACTTCTTGTCCTTGTCCGCAATAGGAAAGTCGCTGCCGGTAGTTCCCTTGTACTTGTCGCGAATGTAGTCGGAAATGGCCTCATCCTTGGCCTGCTCTGCTGCGGTTTCGTTGCTCTGCTGGCCTTGGCCAAGCACCTTTTCCTGCACGAAATCGACGGCCTGCGTAACAGTTAGCAACAAGCTTTACGAATAGAGGGCCGCGCCAGCGGCAGTTTGCGTTTTAACTCGGAGTGGAAGGGCGGGAGGAGGTAGAATGCCCATACCTTGTCCAGTCCATCTTCTTGCTGCTCCGACTTTTCTCCGCCACCTGCAATGTTGTTGATCGAGTCCATGAATTTGTTGCTGGACTCGCCCTCTTTGTTGTTGAGGCTGCCACCGGCGGCTTTGAGAATGTTGTCCATGGTGTGGGGTGGTATAAGGCCGGAGTTGCTGCTAAAAATATGGCAAATATGTAGAGGGCCCAGAAGGAAATAAATGAGTATCAGATGTCTTTGTCCCTTGTCTGGGGAGGGCCTCTTTAAGAGCGATTCGTCATGGACGGCGGACTATTATGACGTCGTGATGTGCCGCCATTGGGGGAGGCCGCCCCCCCCCCCTCCGGCCGATGATCTACTCGCCCTTGTACTGCGGCGCCATCCCTTGCCTGCAAAGACAAAGCAAGATAGGTCTGCAGATCTATGGACGAGCGCACGAGGGCTTTGCTGGAGCAGTTGAGCTAAAACGAGGTGGTGGCGGAGAGCTTAATTGGCAAAAGTGGGCAGAATGCTGGTACAGCTGAAGTCTGGCGCAGCTTAAGTTTTGGATGGAGTTGGCATAGCCATCGCTGGTGAATGCCTTGCGCAACCTTTTTAAGTTTCTCTGCACGGCGCTACCAGTCATTACTTGCCTGTGATTTGTAGTGAAAATGCAGCAGCATGTCCCAAGGCGACCTATCCACCTTGATCAGCGATTCTCTAGGTGTAGATATACCCGTCGATCGTAGATTGTGTCCAGGATCACTATTCGTAGTGTCTGTCAGGGTCCGGTAACCTTTTTGTCCGTCTTTTGTGCGTTTTTTTGTACGGAGACTGCCGTGAAAACAACCTCGGATGCCCATTGTCGACCTGCAATTTCTGTCGAGCCATGGATCTAGGCCAACACTCGAAGAGATCGATAAATGAACCTCCCGATCGGGAATGAAAAGAAAGAGGCGGACTAGTACTTTGGGTAGTCTAGATCTCTTTTCATAAATATAAGCAATAGTTTGACTACTGAGAATTCTACTCAACGACGTTGCACTTCACTGCTCTACGTACTACCCTGTAGCTTCAGTCTAGCTTCGTCTCCAAAAAAGCGAGACAACTGTGACTCAATGAACGAAATTAATGAACGAAAAGGCTGCGCTCGATCTTTACTCTCCGTGATAGCTTGGAGGTAGTTATCAGAACTTGTGGTTGAATTTAAGCCCTTGCCCAGGCGGCGGCTTTCGAACAATGCGTCCGCCGGGACAGAGCAAAGAGAAACGCAAGCCGGGTCCCAGCCAATGTCAATGCCGGTGTCATGAACGAGAAACAAAATTCCCGCAGATCGTCTGCGCAAAAAAAAAAAAAAAAAAAAATCAACTTTGATGCTCTGAGATTCCAAATGGCCGACTCAATGATTTCCCCACGCCCAATGCCTCCCGAGGCAGCGTCCTAGGAAGACGACGGCGCTTTATTAGGCTGTGGATATAAAGGACTTGTTTGGGCGGAACAATGCCGGTTTCCTGCCTGTATCTGGCATAATTGACTGGCATAATTGACTGGCAGATGGGAGCTCCAGAGAGGCCAACGGTCCCGCTAATAGAGGGAAAAAAAAAAAACACAAAACAAACCAATTGGTGGGCCCCTGGAGTGTGCGATTTGCAACGCCCTGTGATCCATCTGTTAATCATGATGTTTATTAACTGGGTAAGATTGTTCCACCTCCTACTCCTTGTATTTGCACGTCTTGTTAGATGTCAACACGCGCCCTTTGCCCTTCTTAGGGACGTCACCGGCGTCAAACAATATCATCATTATCATCCTTGTGTATTTGTAGATGATTGGTCAACGTCCAGCGGGCGATGGGCTGAGACTGTTCCAAATATAGTCAACGGTCTGCTTGAAGATGCAATTCCACATACAAATGGCCGACAAAACCTTAGCATTGGTAATAATTACTAAACGGCGTTGGCAGCTCCGGGTTGAGCGGATTTTACACAACAATTAAAGTATGGCCTACGTAATCTGCTCATTGTATTAAATGCTCTTTGAATGAGCCCGGATATCTCCTTGTACGTATGTATGCGCATCCGAGACATCAGCACCATGTAGACTCGATACGACCAAGATCTTCAACTCCGCAGATTTTTAGTCTCCAGGACCCGGTTTCTAATCGGCATTTTGGCTTCTAGATACCTTTTTTTGCTCCCTTCTTCTATAAGAAAATCATCTAAATCATAGCTGATGGTCTCCGTGTCGTCGATGCATACATAAAAATCACCGCATCGGCAGAGGTGTCTCCACTGGCAAAATCTGACTCGTACAAGGGACCACCAGTATTTAGCTCAACATCTGTGAGTGTGTCCTCTGTAGAATTTCGTCAGCCCATCTTCCAGCACAAAAGTCATGAACGGTTATCATCGGACTATGCATCTCCGCTTTTAATTTTAACTGCTCAAGCTTGGCAACCCCCACGCTGCCTCGTCGTTCTTGTTCATCCTTCAGACTTGGTGACGGCTGGAAAAAGAGACTCTCCTCTTGGTCCCAGGTATCGGGAAAGGCCCGTGCCCAAGAGATTGGGCTGACGCAAGAGGGCTGAAATTACAAGGAGAGTTGGAGGGGTCCTCCCACCGGACCCGCCCGTCAATAGAACGCGGCATGGAACCACGGCAAGGTACGGGAGTTGGGGGAGCTATTCAAATACCAAGGTTTTCCTCTACTCTGTAGGCACTCAAGTTTTCCCAATTCTCTTTTTTTTTTTTAGCTTGCTACTGTAGATTCTTGACATGTTACTAATCTGTACATAGATTGGTTATACAGCATGGTTGTTGTAAATAATTGACCATATTCACTAGTTACCTTTCAAGCTACCTTTGCAAACTGGGTAATTGCTAGGCACGGTCTGTTTTCTAATCTAGCCTCTCTTAGACTCATTTCAGGGGTATTGAGCTGTAACCTTCAAGAATAAGCACTGGCGCTTGGTATGAGTTGAATACGAGCTTCGCCGTCTGATATGCCGCCACCCGTAGGGCAAAGGCACTAACTGCGGAGTCCTGCCGACCCTGTTCTTCTGGAACATGGTTTGCAGGGAGAATCGAACGGGCTGCTTTGTGCGTACCTGTCACGGCTGTGTAAACTACCGGTAAGTTGTAACTTGTAACTAGGTCATCACTGCCAACTCATCAGGGGCTTGGCCTGCCATCTCCACCGTGAGCGTGGACCTGTCGCGTGCTTCTCTGCAAGGTACCAGACGAACGTGTCAGCCGAAAACAATAATAAGCTGCAATCGGTTTCTCCGGACCCTTGCTTTGGTCTCTTCAGGGTGCCTGCGTTGTCTGCGTCGTTGGTTCCGAGTTCAGAACACACCAAGCAACTACCATGAAGCTGACAATGGTATTCTATTCACAGGATTCAGAAGCTCCAAACTCTTTCGTTTCTTCTCTGCGAATCCCACCGCAGTTTGGTGTCCAAAATAGATGGGGAGAGGGCATCTCGCCCTTCCCGCCCTAGCCGCGCCAGCTAACACGCATCAGTTTTCGTAAATAGTTCCCTGACTCTTCGGTGTGCGCCCGTCCGATCCACTCGATGCCAAGAAAAGAACTGAGAGCACAGCTGTTGCGCGAATATTGAAACACTGCAAGTCTTGCCCAAGATGTATGACTCGTACCAACTGATAGAACTCTTGCGATTGCTGCCCTAGTATGCGTACAATTGTGTCCTACTGCATTGCCATGTCTTGAGATTTGGGGAGTAACAACGCCGTTGAGGTACAGCCGTGCATTTGTTCTTCAGGGATTTTTTTTTTTAAAAAAAAAAAAAAAAAGTAGCTGGCAATTCGTCCAATGTTCGCTGTCAGCGGGTGTGCCTGGGCCCAAGGCCAAATCACTGCCACGATGCTTGGCTCAGATTGAAATTACCACGACTATACCACCACAAGTACTATTGAGCACCACAAAAGCCCAATTTGTATCTGGCCCACGTTCTAGGCAACTATTCCCTTTCTTCGAGCTCCGCAATTTGGAATAAAAGCATCTGTAAACGTGCGAGGCGTGTGCCCCTTTACCGAGAGCGTCGAAAGCATATATAGGCGACACTGCACTGGCGTCGCCAACTTTTGTTTTGCCTCACACGCCATACAGTCTTTACCGTCATCATAGTTATGCCGTCACTCGTTTCTTGCCTTTTGGCAGGCCTCGCCATCGTCGACCGCGCGGCGGCCGCAAAGTATTCGTTGTCCCAGACCTACGACTCGTCCAACTTTCTCACAGAGTTTCACTTTCGGGAGGTACGTCAGATGCAGTCTTGAATCAAAACGGTCTCCATATTCCGGAAGCTAACTACAGGTCCTCAGAGAGGTACACTCCCGGAGCGGCAAGATGACAATTGGTCCTGGGTGAAGTACCAGAATGTAAAGGACGCCCAGGAGAAGGGACTTGTTTCTGTCAAGGATAAAAAAGTTTACCTGGGCGTCGATTTCGAGACCATATTGGAAAATAAGGATGAAGGGCCGCGCCGAGACACGCTACGCGTCCAATCCAAGTGGTCATTTAGAGAGGGCTTGGTCATCACCAGGTTTTACCATATGCCCAAGCCCGTCTGCGGTGCCTGGCCAGCCTAGTAAGAAGAGCATTTCATCATCATGACAAAAGATTGTTTGACTAACTGGAATTTTAGCTGGACACTAGGAGAGAATTGGCCTTTGAACGGCGAGATTGACATGTACGAGGGCTGGCATCTTCAAGCGGTGAACAAGCCGGCAATCCACACTGCGCCCAAAGGCGTAGTCGGGAAGTGCTACCTAGACTCATCTGCGTCGGCCGAGATTGTCTCAGAAGACTGTGACAACGAGTACGAAAATGGCAGGAACGCTTGGAAGGGCCAGGGCTGCCAGGTTAAAGAGGTCAAAGACGGAATTTGGGGATCTCCCGACGGTGGTATTCGTAAGTCTTGACCAGCTATAGCAATACTGGTACTCGCCCGGCTTTCTAACCCTTTTTTTTCTTCCTGCGTGCAGAGGCTCTCGAATTGAAAAAGGACACGATCAAGCTGTACACCTGGCCGATCGGCAAGGCGCCCGAGAACATTGATTCCGATACCCCCGATACTTCTTCTTGGGGTACGCCATCCGTGCAGCTCTCAAGCCCCGGCTGCGACACATCAAAGACATTCGGAAACCAGACTATTCTCTTCACGCTCCCCTTCTGCGGCGATACTATTGGCAATGCGCAGTTCTGGACGCAGCTGTCTTCCGGCAGAGAGGATGGAAAGACGTGCAAGGAAATCACTGGCGCGAATACCTGCGTCAAGTACGTTGCCGAAAACCCGGAAGCGTTCAAGGACTTTTACTTTGGCATCAATGATGTCCGCCTCTTTGTCCAGGATGCCGAGGACAGCGACGACGACAACAAGGACACCAAGGGCCAACTCTCACTAGACAGCAGCAGCAGCTCGGCCCTCACCTTCAAGTACGCCACCAGCCAGTCGTCGAGCGACAACTGGATCGGAATCTGGCCCGAAGACGACACCCAAGCGCCGACATGGGGCAGCACCACCTGGGACTACGCCAAAGAAAGCTCAGGCTCCCTCAAGCTCACCCCTCCCAGCTCCATGAAGGCCGGCAAGTACAAGGCCTATCTCCTCTCCAGCGACCGCAAGATTCTCGCCTTCCTCTCCACCTTTGACTACAAGCCCGAGTCGTCGGACGACAGCGACAGCAGCAGCAAGAGCGTGGCGTTTAGCGTCAAGACGCACTACAACGTAAACTGCGGCGGCAGCGTCAACAACAACGTCGACATCAAGCCCGGCAGCAACGGCGTCTGCGTCCGCACAAACTGCGACGTCGGCAGCCTCGAGATCCCCAGCGTCGGCAGCTGCCCCGACGGCCAGGTCCGCATCAGCTACTGGCAAAACGCCGACTGCGGCGGCGACTGGTACGGCTACGGCTACGGAAGCAGAGGTACCTGCCGCGGCTTGTGGTCCAACGGCTGGGGCTTCAAGTCTCTGTGGATTTCGTGCGCCGATCCCGCCAGCGACTGCATCCAGCAGGGCACCTGCACCGCCGCCCCGGAGCCGGCCACAGAAGTCTGCCGTGCTGGCGCAGACACCACCAACAACAATAACAACAAGAAGCCAGACGCCGCTGCTGACAAGACGAAGACGGACAATGCTGCTGCTTTCCATCTCAAGACCCGGTATAGCGGAAGCTGCACCGGCGCCGTCCACAACGACGTCACTGTCCCGCATGGAAACGGTCAGTGCATCGACACGGGCTGCGCCGTGGGAAGTCTTGACATTGACAGCGTCGGCAACTGCCCTGACGGAGAGCTGCGCATCAGCTACTGGGATCAGCCTGGCTGCGGGGGCAAGTGGTTCGGATACGGCTACGCCAGCAGAAACACTTGCCGATCGCTGTGGTCTGGTGGCTGGAACTTCAAGTCCCTCTGGGTGAGCTGCGCAAAGCAGAGCGATGACTGCGTCAGCCGGGGAACTTGCACTATTGACGATCTATCGGGCAGCAATGTTTGCTGATTCACTAGACTGACAAAAGTTCAAGTCGGGCTATGACTTTCCGGGCCGGACGTGTTAGAAACTATAATTCTTCCAAATACACTCTTTTGCATTTTTCTTTTCTAATAAAAGATGATTCAATATCGTGTCTCATTAATGTGTGCGGGCTGTGTGTTTTAAGATAAGCAACTTAGAATCGAAACTAAATCTTAAAGTATTCCATCATCTTAATCTATACCAAGTACTTATATTAAAAAAGAATAAAATAAAACAAAAACAAAGATAAAAATAAAAAAGAAAAGAAAAGAAAGAAAAGGAAAGAAAAAGGCTAGAGCTGTCATTCATATCATGCTATCCGACTTTCCACGCCTATGCAGTCATCAAATTCATTACAAGCAACCATCCATCCATCCATCCATCCATTCATCCATTCATCCATTCATCCATTCATCCATTCATCCATTCATCCATTCATCCATTCATCCATTCATCCATTCATCCATTCATCCACCCATCTCAGTAGTAGTACCCCCCGCGCGACCTCCTCTCGTCAATCGACACGTCAAGCTCCCGAAAGTGCTCATCCAAGTACCCCGACGACCGACGACGTCTTCGGTGAAGTGGCCGCTGGTAATGGTGGTTGTGGTGGTCGCGATCAATCTCAATGTCGAGCTCAATCTCGCGGGACCGTTCCTGGGTCTTGCGGCGTCGCGCGCGGCGAATAATTTCCGACAAGTCCATGAGTTCCGATACGGCGTCCTATAAAAAAAAAACAATTTCCCGTAACCGTTAGCAAAAAGGTGACCTTTCTTCGTCTTTAAACTAGCCGGGCAGCTTTCTCAAAAGAAAAAAAAAAAGAAAAGAAAAGAAAAAAAAAAGACTTACCGAGGGCAAAAACATCATTATGTAAAAATAATGCTTCGACTCCTCATATGGATATCCCAACCTCTCAATAGCCTCTCTCGACACCAAGCTCCTCGACACCTCTGTCCACGTATCCCGCGGAGCTACCGCTTTCGGCCTCGACCGCGACCTGTGCCTCCTCGTCCGCCTCTGCTCAATATCAATCTCCGTATCCCGATCCACCACCGCCACACTCAGCCTCCGCTCCCTGCTCGCATTATGCTTCTCCTCCTCCCTTGCCATTGTTGTCACATTCTTCAAAATCGGTGCCGGCGCCGCCACTACCGCGCCGTCCTCGAGAAACTTTGTCCGCCGCTCCCCGGCGTACCGGCTCCACGTCGTCTCCGTGCGTCCCCCGCCCGCGCCGTCCATGCGCACCCGCTCCGTGCCAGGCGGCACGTCCATCAGCTCCCAGCGGCGCGTGGCTACGCCGCGCGCCTCGCCCATGCGTCCGCGGGCGTCGATGCGGCCGGTGATGTAGTCGCCCTCGTCCGAGGGACGGCCCATCATGGAGCGCGCGCGGCGGGGGCGCGCACCGTCGTAGACTGCCACGATGTCGTCGTCGTGGTAGTGCTGGTGCCGGGAGTGACTGCGGGAGCGCGAGCGCGTCGTCGTCTTGCGAATGTCGACATCGGTGTGATGCTTATCGAGGTGAATGTCAATATCCGTCTCACGGACATCATCGTGCGTGCGGTGCCGCGGCTGCGGCTGCGGCGGCGGGCTCGGCTGCCGGGCTCGAATGACACCTATTTGACACATGGCAAAAATCAGCCAATTTCCTACATACCTACATAGCCAATCTTCCCTTCTCGCGGGCAAACATACCGTGATCGATATCCGTATAATGCGTAATCACCTCTCGCTCAATCGTCGGCGCCTTAATCACTTGCGGCGGCAACGGCGGCGGCGGCGGCGACGGCGACCTCTCTGGCGACCTTCCCCTCTCCCGCTCTATGATGCGAATATGGTCCCTATCCACCTCGCTCTCGCTGTCGCTCTCCTCGGAGCGCTCATCCCTCCGCACCCTCCTCTCCACGAAGCGCACCGCCGGCGGGCTTGCCCTCTGCTGCGGCCGCCGCACCGGACTCACGGTGCGCTCCGTCTCCACGATCCTCGTACGGGAGCGCTCCCTCGGCTGCGGCTGCAGCTGCGGTGGAGAGTCGCTGCGCGCGCGCCGCCGCACGATGCGCTCCTCGGT